>CATIWO010132612.1:0-12205 GCA_949673435.1 Macaranga tanarius | reverse complement strand
CAAATTTACAAAAATTTAAAAGAAACACCAACATATCTAAAATAAGATATATTTTTAAAGTCAAATCTTCATTTTTAAATGGAGTCTTGACCACGCAGTCAACTTTGGAAAATAAATGAATTTGAATGGAGACTTTTGACCAGCTAAGTCAATCCCTAGAGGTAAAGATAATATATCCAACCTTTTCTTTTTCTTAAATCATATTCTATTAATTGTTTTCTCATTTACTGTCCCAACATCACGTAGTCTCCGGTCTCCAACTATTTCCAAATTGGGTAATTACTTATGTGCTGTCGCTACTTGTGACAATTATAAAAAATAAATAAATAAATAAAAAATAAAAATAAAAATCTGTCCCCTGTACTATGGAGGGCAGATATGTAAAATGGGAAGTGTTGCGTTGTCGCAATTTGCGACATGCAACACTCTCCTTCCAAATTTGAGTTAATTGAATTTCATAAAAACGTTAAAGGGTAATATGATATGACAAATATAATTCATCATTAGTTTACTACAAGACAATTTTTTTTTATATATTTTCAATTTTATCTATCAATATATTTTTGATAAACTAATGAAATAGGAGGTAAATAAATAATTTTAGTGGACCTGTAATATACTATAGGTGTGACATCTAACATTATAGAATGATGTCTCCTATGAGTAGCTCAAATGGCAAAAGGTGTGAACATATGTTGTGGAGACCAAGGATCGAACTCCCACCCCCTTAGTTTCCCCCCTTGTGGTATTGGGAATTAACCACTTCATTTCGATGTTAAAAAAAACAGTATGAAAGGATAAAACTCTCAAACATTTTTTATTTTTTCAAACATAAAATTCAATTTTTTTTTTTTGCGCAACAACATAAAATTTAAACTTCATACGTTACTTTAGAAAAACTATATGAAAACTATTAGTAATTTAGACCGACCAATATCTATCACATCACAAAAAAAGTGCAAGTAAGAAATTTTCAAAGAATTTCGAAGAAATGTTTATATATTTTCCTAAAGATCACTATAGCTATCTTTAAATCCTTTCGTTAATTAACTTCAAAAAAGAAAAAAAAAAAAAAAAATAAGTCTTAAACTACAGTTTGTGAAATAACAATAATGAAGGGTTTGGTTTGGTGTGTCTATGTTAGTGATGCCGCCATAAATCAACTCTTATTAACGGTTCTGCTTCTCTTAACATCCATTGTATATAGGTTCATTCTCCGCCCACCAATGCCCCAGTTGTGGCACTACCCCAGTCCCTTACCCACTTAGCACAGGATCAACCTGTCGAGATCAATCATACAAGATCAGGTGTGATGCTGGTAAGCTCATTTTTTCTTTTTATTTTTATTTTGAAAAAAATATAATTTTTAATGTTTTAACACATAAATTTTTAGAAATGAATGGTAAAATATATAGAGAAACACTTATCAAATTTTAAATTTGATAATTTTAGAGCTAGTATATAACATATATATAAATTTTTCTAAATATCATATTTTACTTGAACAAGTTACACAAAAAGGTTAATTTTCTACGGTTGATATTTAATTAAAGGATTGGTTCAGTAATATATTATTCATACTGAATTTTTCTGTAAAGAAATTTTATAGGGGATCGAAGATTTCTATTTGAATTCTCATTAGATTAAAATTTCTCTCAACCAGCACCAACAACGAAGTGCTATTGATCCAGCACCTATAACAAAATGCTAGCAGAAATTAATTTTACACTTAATATTTCTTAAGCAATCACCAATCACGAAATGCTATTGAGTCAGTATTAGTTACTAACAGCAACTAAAAATTAATTTTATATTCAATATATATAGTGAAAAAATTGCATAATTGCACATAAAAAATGTAATTAATATTTAAGCTTGAAATCTTAAAATTCTAATTAATAATGGATTCAAATTTTACATAATCTTTTTTGGAGAAAAAAAAAAGTATACAATCTTATAATTTAACCAAATTTTTTGGTTTTCTAGTTGAATTGGTTTTATACAAAATTTTGAATTTATACTAATTTTTTCCTTAACTAAATTTTAAAATAGAATTCATATTCACAAAATAATTAAAAAAATTCCAATTTTAGAGAAATTCAACTTGGGCCCACTTTAAGTATATGAACCCCCTGATTTTCAGAAAAAAAAAAAAAAAGGAATAATGACAAACGGAAATCCTATAAATTTTTAAAATTATACAATTACAATAAGGAACCGATAGAAAAAGGATAATAAATCATAATAAATATATAGATTACTAACCTTTTTCTCTTGCAGTGGAAAAACGTAATAGATATGTTGATCGAAGCCTAAACTATTAGAGTAAAGGTTGTTGTTTTCACGATCTAAATACCACCGGGATGAACCAAAATGGGAGAAAACACAGAGAGAATTTGTTGTGTAGAAAGGAATACATATGTTATCAGATCTCACTTTTTAATTCCTTTAATCTTTTTATTTATATAAAAGATAGGAATACATTGTTATAGTCCAAAACCAATACTGATTATTATTAGATAATTTCTCATATTATCTAAATGAATTATGTCAAGTCATGGGTAGAGGTGTAATCGAGCCGAGCTCATTAGGTCGCTAAGTGTTCGTAAGTTGTTCACGAGCTTAAATGAGACTAAACAAACTAAAAAAATTTCTAAAAATATAATGTATAAATTTAAATTATTCATTTAAAAAAATTAAAAATAAATTATTTACTTAATAATTTTTTATAAAATTATGATTTTTTGTAATTATATTTTTTAAAATATTTAAATAAATAAAAATTTATATATTATATATCTAAAATTAAATTATTAATACATTAAAATTACGAGCCGCCTCGCGAGCTCTTATTCGAGCTTGTTCATAAGCTTGTAAGTAATTACTTACCTCCAAGTGCTCCCAACTTCAAAAAGGATTTTTCTTCTAATTATGAGTGTCTTCTTTCCCTTTATCAACTCCTACATATAGTCATAACACAACCATTGTACTTGCACCAAATTCAACTAGATATACAATTAAATACTACAAGTTTAATAAAGCCATATTATGCACACACAAGTCCAATGACCATGATATTTCTACTGAAACTAGTAAAATGAGTCTACTATCCATTTCAATTGTAATTACTCAAATCAGGCATGTATAGAATTAATTATGGATTTTTGAAACAATTCAGGTATAACAGGGCCACCAGCATGAGCAATAAAATGTTGAGCCTTGTTAGACCCTCTTAACCACAGATTCAGTCAAAGCTCAAAACATAAAATTTTAGAGAACTCTCTGAAGTTCTTATAGCATCTAACCATGCTCAATTTGGAGTCCTACAGTCCAAGTTATGGCTAAAATACTAGGACTAATGCAAAAGAAAAACATAGCACGAAATTGAAACAACCAAAACCTAACTTCAAATCAACAAAAATGCTAGCATAGCTTACCAATTGATGCTCAAATTGATAAAAGACCTTCTAAAGCTTCTCAATCCTCTTGTTAGATAACTTCAATAAGATCCAAATCTCCCCAAAAATCTATCACAAATACTCTCTTCTCTTTCATCTCAAATCTCTACAACTCTTCACATACATACACACATATACACATATACACACACAACCAATCAAACACACCCATTTGCCCCCTTAGGTGTCCTCCCCATTTAATGTATAATTATAACATATCTTATTAATAAAGAATAACAATAAATATTTAGATAATTATATACAAATATCACCACAATATCTTATTAACTCCTTAATGAAATGGGATTATTACCTAATAATCCCATAACTTATATTATGACAATTTAATCCCAACTTTCCTTAAAATTGGGTCTCTCTCTACAATACATATATATACCCAACTTAAATTAAGTCCACCACTCTACTATGTATAAAATGCAATGTATACATCAGAGATACGTTTCCTCCTTAAAGAAAATTTCATCTCCGAAAGTTACTACTCACCACTTACAGAAAACAAGTATGGATATTTTTGCTTCATTAGATTTTCTACCCACCATGTTGGTTTTTTAGGTGAATGGTGACTCCACTTCACCTTTACTATTGGAATCTCTTTATTCCTCAACTGCTTCACCTTCCAGTCTAGAATCTCCATCGGTTCTTCTACATATGTCAATCCTACAGAAATCTCTACCTTAGGCTCTTGTATCACATGACTAGGATCTAATCTATACCGTCATAATATAGACACAAAGCACACATCATGAATAGAAGATAGTTCTCTTAGCAATGCCAATTTATATGCCAACGGTCCCTCTTTCTCTATAATTTCATACTGTCCCATGTATCTCGGACTAAATTTTTCTTTCCTTCAAAATCTTAAAATTTCCTTTTTAGCCTTCTCAAAGCCATGCAACTTCCCACACTCAAATAAAGCTCAAAGCAACTTAGAGATACTTCAAATACATACTTAACATTATCAATTCATTCACAAACACAAGCTTAAAGTATACATATATATATTAAAACATCATTTAATATTCGTATGGTCACCTTTCATGATACATTTAGTATTCACAATCAACTCATATATAAAGGATTATATATATAGCCAAATATGTGCATTTGCACTTCATCGTGTCGAACTCCCACAATCATCAATTCCATATTAGAAAAATATAAATATAATCAATAAGCAATTGAGTACATATTACATAAATCTCAAATCTCAATACTTTATTTAATGTTTGCATTCATCTCAACAATAGGGATAGCTTCTCGCGATAATTCACATAAATGCAAGAATTCACATTTAAACATCTCAATCTCATTGTTTGGTATCATTTGCCTTACCAATGGACACTTAGCCAATCGACTTAATATAATTTAATCTTGTCGATGGACACTTAGCCAATCGATATATCCATATTTCATATAGTCAATGGTCACAAAGCTAATCGACATAATCACATTTTATATTATGAATGTTCACATAGCCAATCGACATATTATTACACATCATATCCACATTTACTTACAAACATAACATCATTATATCTAATGAACCAAACTCAAGTTCGTAATATATATGCACTTACAACCATAATTCCAATACCATCACATTTCATGTTACCATGTTCAATCGTATACCTCACATAAATACATCAACATCATTTATATCCTCTATCATCACATTCCATAACACAACTCAAGAATCATAGTTCATCCAAAATACTCATCACAATCACACAAAAATAACAAACAAGTAGAATTCACGCATTTCCATCGTTATCATTGTAAGTCTATAACATTCATATGCATTCTTATCATTGATAGTACATATGCAATGCCAAGTCTAAAATATACTCACTTGGTATATCACACAAGCATTATTAATCACATACAATTCTTTATCTACAGTTGATTTATTATAAAATCATGTAAACAAATCCCATAACTCTAATTTTCCTACAGGAGCTGGTACTATAAGTTTATTTTAATACTATTAGTGGTTATAACTTTCTGCAAAGACTGATATTCAATTTTTATACATCATCTCTTCCATGTTGCTTTCATTGTTGACCATCCATAGTAAGAATTTGAAATTCATGACATCTTTGTTACCTTGGCTCAATTCTTTTTAGGTGAAAACACATTTCAAACTTCTATAATTTCCCACAATTACTGTCTTCCAACTCTTAAATATAGTTAATAATAAAGAGTTCTAGATCATAAGTCAAAGAATCCTCCTCATACGATTATAACTCTCCGAATATACAAACTATTATTCTTTCTCTTGTATTCACACATATTCTATCCCTTGCCTTGAAGTCTTGACATGAAATACATAACTTCCATTTCTAATTGACGTAGCAACATGAGAGTAATAATGTTTGCTTTACATTATCTTCTAATGCTTCATTAACAACTTCATCCATTCGCCTCATAATTTTCCCTCTCAAGGAAAGTAATTTTCTCACTCTTAATTTATTTTTACTAAGCTATCATACAACTATCTTCCCCCATAAAACTATTCAGAGATACATTCCATATTCCTCTTTATTTGATAAATTAAAGCATTATCAAATAAAACAATCACAACTAATTCAAATGCCGTTGAAAAATCTTGTTTATTCACTAATGTATTAATCAATCCCAATGACATAATCAAAAATTTATAATATCCATACCAAATTTTGAATGCCATCTCAGTAATATAACATTCTGCTATCCAGAGTTACCAATATCTAAATTCAAATTTGTCCTTCCCGAAACACTATAACATCTTTCCATTAATCAAACAAGTCCTCACTTCATAATAATAAATAATAAATAATTAGTCTTCATTAAAATGTAATTCAATAATTCATAATCAACATATAATTTCTCCTCATCATCTTTGTTTTATATAAACGAAAATTAATGCCCCCGCAGTGTACTATTCAATTTGTCAATTTATCCTCTTTGACCTCTTTCAGCTTTCATAATACTATTTTATATAAAGTAATCAATACTGATGAGATCCTAGGTATAATTTAATTCCAAATCTTCTTTTCAATACTGAAATAATTTTGATAGTTTATCTAGAATATATTAGAAAATTCTACAATTATAAATTCACCCCTTCTTCTTAAATTATTCTTCATTAAATCTTCAACATCCATTAAATAGGCTTCTTGCTCATTTCAAATCACATATGATGTAATTGTAACTGGAATTAACAAACATATACAGTTTCTTCTTCACCCACTATCTCTATTTTTCTCTGCTCCTGAATGTGTATAATCATCTCTTCATATAATAAGTTATAATATTATGATAGTTCCATACCCAATTCATTCTCAAAATAATACTAATTCCTCTTTCAACTCTATAACCATTACGTTCACACATTATTCATATCATTTATTAGTTCTAAGCAAAATTCTTATCAACATATCACAACATCCTAGCAAGCATAGAGACACATATATCATATCCAATTAATTCATTTATACTATTTATACATAGTACCAACTCAGGTAAATAACTATGCAAATTAAAAATTAGAATCTATCATCACAAATGCATCCTAAGCAATTTAAAATAAAAGTACCCGTATATTCATCTGATGTTGTAAGATGTTCTCATTGCATAATCACGTGGGCCTGTTCTTAAATTTGAATTTATTCATCGGGTTTAACTTATGTCGAAATATCAATTTCCTTTTTCTTATCTTTTCGACTCCCTTCCAATCTACTAGTGATTTGTATCATTTCTCCACTTGCACCACTTGACTCAATTAATTGAGGTCTTCCATCGCTTTTTGTTAATGAATAAGCTTTAACAAAATGACCCAATTTTCTAATAATAACATCTCCTTAGCTTAGATTCCCAGTAATTACCTGCATGTTTCTTACTACTATCATTGCAATTGAATCTTGGAAACATTGTACCACCCATAGATTTACCATCAACTTTTCATCTTTTAGACTCTTCAAATTCCCTATTAAGTCTTTCCTTCATTAGTTGGCCAGACAAATGCTCACTACATTCTTTAAATTCACTTTGTTGAAACTTAGATTCTTTAGAAATCAAATCTCTACTAGTTTGGATTGAATTATTAGGCGCATTAATAATTCTCTCCATTTCAGCTTCTAAAGCTCTTTCTTCCCTTATAACCCTTTCAACACATAATGTAATTTCCACTAAGTCTCTATATGTTTGAGGTATCATTCTTTCCTTGATCTCTAAATTCAACCCTTTTCTTAAATCTTTTCCATTTTCTCTCATCAGTGATTACCTTTTCAGGAGCATGCCTTGATAATTTCATAAACTGCTTTTCATAGTCGACCATGAATAATTCATTTTGTTTCAACTGTAGAAATTCAATCTTGTTTCTGTTCACAATTTCTTCTGAATTGTATTTCTCTGTAAATGCCCTCAGAAAATCTATCCATGTTAATGTCACCTCTGATATTATTTTCCACCAGTTCAGAGTGTCTTGCTTGTATAACGATACAGCATAACTAATTCTCTTCTTGTTAATACAATCAATTCGATCAAGTATTTCTTTCGTATTTTGTAGCCATTTCTCTACTATGATGGAATCAACAATACCCGTGAAAACCTTTGCACCTTGATATTTTATCTTCTCATAATTGTTATTAACAGTGCTATCCACTTGCCTTTGATTCATAACTTTCACCCTTTAATTAATTCTCTAATATACAAGAATATACATCTATGGAGGGGTTATAAGTATAAATTTATTCAAGCTCATATAAAGCATGCATATGTATTTGTCTATAAATTAACTCTAGTAACTCATTTGGGCTGATAGGTTGAGTTTGGTGTCCTTCCATCCTAACATATATAACGCACATCAACTACATGTCATCTATGAATTATGCATGATATGCCATAAATGTAACATATTCTCCTATCCCAAGGGAATCTAATCCCTGCTCTGATACCACTAAATATGACACCCACAAGCACTACTATACACGTGGCAATAATCCACCAAGTCACGTGTGTGAAGCCCATAATCAAATATACACGTGGCCACAATCATCAATCCATACGTGACTAAGAAAATTATTTACAAAAGTACTTATCCATAGACATATATTCATATGTACAAACATTGTTTATCATTACACACCTAATTTACATATGACCAACTTGTACATAATGTCATTACAAAGATGCCAAAATGCATATAAAGGATGAAGGTCGGATACACCAAACTCGTTTTGGCCCACTTAAGACTCCAATGTAAGCTTCTAGCTTAGCCTAATCAAGTCCTGAAAAATTTCAACACAAAGGGGTGAGCTTGCAACTTAATAAGCAATTACTAATACAATGTTACATATAAAACTTCTCAAGAACTAATTAAGAAAATATATAAATTAAAATACACCAATTATAAGAAGTCTACTGCAAATCAAGCTGCGAACCCTAGACCTGTATGGCCATACACAAAAGATGCATGGCCATGCCTGAGCCTTGAGCTCAGCAATCCTGAACCCACATGGTCATGCGAAAATGGTGCATGGTCATACCTGAACCTTGAACTTGGCACTCTGGATGCACACGACCGTGTATAAAAGATGCATGGTCATGCTTAAGCACTACATTCAGTACCTTTACTATCTTTTTCTCTCAATCACTTCATTAATCAAGAACAATTACACCCAATTAAGATCCAATGTTGAATTAAAATATCTCAAAGCATACATACAAAACTACATCTCAATTACATCATACACAACTATCATCAACTTAGCCATTCTTTCACATAAATTTCATCTATCATTGACCACACACACAACACAAGATTTATTCATTATATAAACTCAAAGATTACATATCCATCACATAATTTAATATTCGGCCAGATTCTTCCTCACATAATTACTTCACACTTAGCCGCATTAGCTATATTTCTCACAATCACAATATCATTTATATGGCCATCTAGTGGGACTATCCACTCGGCTCAGTCTCATTTCACATATATCATTTATGGGTAGCTATACGACTGGCTCAGCTTGCCTATCACACATAATCAGTGGAGACTATCCTCCCAGCTCAGTCCCCACTATCATAATTACTTATTTTCCTCATATGTAACACTTTCATGTGAAACACAACACAATACAGTTCAATGCAATTGCATCTCAATAAGTCATCATAATAATATTTCACCATTATTTCATCCATGAGCACTAATCCATACTCATTTCATAACATTCAACATACATAATTGTAATATGCACCACATTCCACATATCAAGCATACATCTAATCATTTAGCCATAAATTTCCACATTTCCAATATATAAAAAGGGTGGAAACTCATTCCATATCATATTCCACTCAACAATTTAATATCCATATACTATCCATAAATTCACATATATTTATACTATTATACATAAAAGTGTAGCATATGTATATAACATATATTAGTAATTACTTACCTCCAAGTACTCCCAACTTCAAAAAGGGTCTTTCTTCTAATTATGAGTACCTTCTTTTCCTTTATCAACTCCTATATATAGTCATTCATCAATCTCCCAAAACAACCATTACACTTGCACCAAATTCAACTAGATGTAATTAAATACTACAAGTTCAATATAGCCATATGATGTACACACAAGTCCAATGACCATGATATTTCTACTGAAGCTAGTAAAATGAGATACTATCCATTCCAATCGGAATTACTCAAATCAAACATGTATAGAATTAATTATGGATTTTTGAAATAATTCGGGTAGAACAGGACCACCAGCATGAGCAATAAAATATTGAGCCCTGTTAGATCCTCTTTACTATAGATTCAATCAAAGCTCAAAACATAAAAGTTGTAGACAACTCTCTGAAGTTTCCAAAGCATTCAACTTTGCTCAATTAGGAGCTCTACAACTCCAATTATGGTAAAAACACTAGGACTGATGAAACATGAAAACAGAGCACGAAATTGAAACATTCAAAACTCAACTTCAAATCAACAAAAATGCAAGCATAGCTTACCAATTGATGCTTAAATTGATAAAAAAACCTCCTAAATCTTCTCAATCCTCTGGTTAGATAGCTTCAATAAGATCCAAATCTCCCTAAAAATCTATCACAACCACTCTATTCTCTTCCCTCTCCAATCTCTACAACTGTAAACATACATACACACATATACATACACAACCAATCAAACACACCCATTTTCCCCCTTAGGTGTCCTCCTCATTTAATGTATAATTATAACATATCTTATTAATAAAGAATAACAATAAAGATTTAGATAATTATATACAAATATCACCACAATATCCTATTAACTCCTTAATGAAATGGAATTATTACCTAATAATCCCACAACTTATATTATGACAATTTAATCCCAACTTTCCTTACAATTAGATCCCTTTCTACAATACATATAGATACCCAACTTAAATTAAGCCCACCACTCTACTATATATATAATGGAATGTATACGTCAGAAATACGTATACTAGAGGGTGGGTGTTATAGAGAAGCACATTTGAAAAGTGAAAAAAATCCAATGCAAAAAGGGCTGAAATTATAAAAAATTGAGATTTTTGAAAAATAATGATGAGACTTCGAGAAAAATCCCTTTTAAAATAAATTGATCATGAAAAATATAACTCCAAGTGCAATAAAAATTCAAAAGCATATTGTAAATACAGAAGATTCTTAGTGTTTAGTTGCCATCTGGTTAGATCATTAATCTTTCATGCTTTTGAGCTTTTATTTATCCTATTCTTTATTTATGAAACCTAATTGAAGTTTAGGCCTTAAAACCATCTTATAAGCTCAAAAGACATATTGATTGTTTACTTGATAAAATTTTCCTTCATTAGAGGAGATAGGTGAAATTAGTGAGATTATGGGGTTTGTACTTTTAATTTTAAAACCTTAAGAGTCTTTGTATGGGAAAAATTTAGAAAGAGATAGCATTGTTCTTAGAGAAGGAAGATTTTTCCTACGTAATAATGTTGAATTATGATTAGTATAACTTTTAACTTTTTTTTTTTGTATTAATCACATGTATGTTCATTATGAGGTGTTAGACCTTAAGATTTTAGTGTATGTTTGCTTGAAGATAAGTAAAAGTTTAAGTGTAGGAGAATTTGGTAAGAGCCTAATTGACCTATATTTTATCAATAATCTATTAAGTATTTGCATGATTTTACAAGAGTTTGTATAAGAATTGCCTCTAATTTATATTATTTTTGAAGTTGTAAGTGTACTTTAATGGTTCGAAGATATTTTAAGAGTTATGTGTGGAAAATAAATCTTTTATGGACCAAAATGATATATTTGGAGCTTAAGGAACAATGTTTAATCTAGGGATCCGGAAACAAACATATATACATCCATGTGATAAAGCGTGTTCCTCTTGGTAAAAAAATTAGATGCTTAATACGGTCACTTACATGCCCATATACATAGTTTTGTAGCTCTTGGGAGAATTGTCCACACTTGGACATGGCCATGTTATAGAATTAATCATTTAAAAATAATTATTATTGATTTATATAATTTCTTGTTGATATATAATTTTTATAATAAATTTCAATAATTTAATTTTATATATATATATAATTTTTACTATAGTTAGTTAGTTACTTTAATTTGATTATATATAAAATACTTAGTAATTTAAATTTTATTTACTTACTATTAAAATAATATTGTACATATTTAATTAATCTTATAATTAGACATCAATT
>CATIWO010132468.1:0-10576 GCA_949673435.1 Macaranga tanarius | reverse complement strand
CTCTTTATTTCTTTGCCTTATCTACAAGCACAAATCCAAACATTTATAAATCAGTTCTAAGAAAGTAGTTGAGTAATTGGATAGCTGGGTCCTCAGCAAATAACACGCTCGCCCCCACTCCTTCTCTCACAACAGTGATACCTGTCGCCCTCATTTGCGACTTTTGCACCACTTCAAGAATTAAGATTCATTTAAATATATATATTTAGGGTTTTTATTTGACAGATGATAATCAGCAGCAGCAGCAGCAAATTGTGGGCTCGGGAGCAGTTAGAGGTGCAGCAAATAACAGTAAGGACCCAACTGACGAGAGTGTGCGCTAGTCTCTTGAAATTATTGCCAAGGCTGCTGGCTCCGATAAGGCCGCCGGTGAGAATTATCAATTCCAGTCGTTGATGGATGTGAAGGTGTATTTCATATAGCTTTTCCTATATCCCTTTCAACTAATGACCCACAGGTAAACTTGTTGCAAACAATAACTTCATTTAATTTACTGCAGTCTTCACATTACAACATTACTATTAGCCATATGTATCAGCTTATTTATAATACAATATCGTCAACAAAATTACAAATTTTTTGCATCCAAATTGTTAAATTAAATAGTACTTTGTCAGTCAAGTTCATGAAAAAATTGATAATTCTGTCTTTCCACATTATCTGCATTTCAGATATTGGTTAAGCCTGCAGTTAAAGGAACACTAAATGTTCTGAAGTCCTATGCAAAAGTCTCTTGTATCAAAAGAGTGGTTGTAACATCTTCTATGGCAGCAGTCATGTTCAATGGAAGGCCTATAAATGTAGCACCCTCCAGTGCCACATACACATGTTCCCAAGGAATTACCAAAAAACATGAATGAGAAATTTTTTTTTTCAAAAAATAAGTTATATAAAAGTATAAGTTTGTACAATATACATAAGTTTTACAAATGTATTTAAATACAAGATAATAAAATTTACAAAATTCCAAATGCCAAAATAGAGATGCTCATGAGGATGAAGATGTCAACACCAAGTATGTTGTCATCCACAACAAGGACATACTCCAAGCTCTTTACCAAAGCAAACCCCTTAAGCTAGGCTATCTACCTGAAAACCACAATTGCAAAGGAATGAGCTTGTGACTCAATAAGAAATTAGTAATACATGTAACAAATAAAACTTCTCAATAACTAATTAATCCAATTTAAATAAAAATTCTAAAATTTGGGCTACACGGTCTGGAACACGGCCGTGTTCCAACCCGTGTTCACCTCGGTTCCAAATACACTCTCACACACAGCTATAAATACGCCTGTGTTCTTGTCCGTGTGCGTCTCGGTCTAAAATGTACAAGTTATCAAATTGATACACGGCCATGTACATGCCCGTATACTAGATCATGTAGCTCTCAGTCCAAAACTCACATACTATAGAAATTAGACACGGTCATAAATACACCTGTGTTGCTCTCGGTCAAAATTACACATTTTCATAATTTCATACACGACCATGTACATGCCCGTATATTGAGACGTGTTGCTCTAGGTCCAAAATGCTCAAATTCATTATTTGGTATACGGCCTTGAGCACGCTCGTGTAGCTCTCGGGTTAAAATTCATATAAGACACACGGCCATATTCTAACTTAAAACAAATCGTGTCCTCACACACGGCTCGGGATACACTTGTGTCTCAACCCGTGTTTCAATACACGGTCTAGGATATGCCCGTGTCTCAGCCTATTTTCAGAATCTACTAAAACACTCAAATACATTCCAAAAGCATTTACAATCCCAATATCATACCAGCAATACTCACTACTTTAAGACTCAAACTTGGGTGTCTCAATTACACCATAACATATCATTTCAAGCAGTTCACATTTACAATTCACATTCAACAATATATACAATCACAATGCAATGGATGTATGTTTATGCTTATTAGTTATCCAGCTGGAGATCTCAACACACGTCACACTCAAAGCTCACTTTTCCTTTTTCATATATTTCATATATAATTGGCCATTCCTGAGACTCTTTGCCCAGCTTAGTCTCAGATCTCATATGTATATATATATAATCACATGAATGGCCACACCTGAGACTCTCTGCCCAGCTCAGTCTCAGGCCGTGGAGCTCAATCTCCATACACATATGTTTTCCTCACATACCTCACAATATGCATATGTCAATTTGTACCTCACAACCAATAAGCTTACTTCATTTCACCATCACAATTCAATCATCATTTCATTTCCATCAACATGGTAAAATCACATCTCTCACCATATCATGTGGCTTGCATAACTTACATGCCATCATACATAGTTCACCATAAACATTTTATATTCATATAACTCATTCTTGTTATAATAAATGGCATTCACAATCAAACATAATTTAATAATTATAGTTACAAGAGAATTAATATAAGTAAGAATTGTATTAACAATTACTTACCAAAAGCTTTAATTCCTTCACAAACAAAGCTCCCCCTTAATGAGTAGGGTCTTCTCCACCTCTTCCGCTTCCTACGCCCAATTATATACCAATTTAATACTCAAGCATAGCAATTCACTTTAAACATTATAAAGTGCAACTAAATGCTCCTAACTCAAAATAACTTAAAGATACATACACTAATTCAAAAACTCCTAAATTTGTACTAAAGCTAGAGTTTTGAGTTTACTTTAAATTTCAATTAGAATCACTCAATTTAGATAAGTATGGAATTAATTATAGATTTTAGAATCTATTCAGCTAAAATAAAGTATCAAGGTGAGCAATATAATGTCTGGCCCTATTTGACTTATTTATCAACGAATTCAATCAAAACTCAAAACATAAAATTTATAAAAGACTCTCTGAAGTTTCTAGAAAGTTTAACTTTACTCAAATCAGAGCTGTATAGCTCAAGACATTGCCAAAATACAGAGGTTGAAAATTCAGTAGAAACATAGTACGAAATTTACTACCAAAAACTCTATCCCAACTCAAGCAAAAACACAATTAACTTACCAAGAGATGTTCTTGAACTATGGAGGTTGATAATTACTGCTTAGACTCCCAATTCCTTAGCCAAATCAACTCTCTCTCTCCACTAAATCCCTAGTTCCCTTGAAAGTAATTTAATGCAACTAGCAAACTTTTCTAAAGAAACTCACACACATGGATATGCATGTCCACGTTGGAGAAGAAGAAGATATAACCAAAATTTATGATATTTAAATACCAAATATCCACATAGCTCCTTAATAAAAAGCTACTCTTCCCAACTAGCCCCTAAACTTATAATTATTTCAATCAAGTCCCTACTTCCCTGACAATCTAGTCACTCTCTATAACTTTAATACCGTCTTACTTAATTAAAAGCAACTATCTAATATACATAAAAGGTAATGCACACGTCACACACACGTATACTAAAGGAGCGAGTATTACAACAAATCCTGATGTGGTAGTTGATAAGACTTGGCATTCAGATCCAGCTTTTTATGATCAAAATAAGGTATTTCTTTTGTCTTGAGTTTTAAAACTAACCATATCAACATCAGAACATATGAGAAGCAAAGAGCTATATAATATACCTTTAGTTGGTATATAATAATTCTGCCTTTCCACATTATCTGCATTTCAGATATTGCCTTGCCTATCTTTTCTTGGTTTTTCTCAGCTCTTTGGCAGCTGGCTATTTTATATGGTGGGTCAGTGGATTTTTTTGTTTATTCTCTCTTAACTTGGTAAATGTACTGCTTTTTTTGGTTGTAGTAGGGGAGGTTTCCCTATAGAGTCAAAAGGTCTGAAATATTTCTGTATCTTGATGAACCAATATAGTACCCTGGAATTATGGGACTTTTTATTAACATTCATATAGTGATGATTCTATTTTCATTTAGCTAGACATAGGACTAAACATGATTCAACTTTAAAGTTTAAGACATGCTGGGAGAATCTGCAGGACAACCTAACTAAATGATGCTTGGAAGGGAGTGATGCCTCTTTGGAATAGAAAGAATGATAATGTAAATAGCATATTTTATTGGCACATCTAGTAATAATATGTGCTCTTATGTACCAGAAGATGGAGCAAAAACTGAAAAAAGGATTAGCAACATTTCCTTAAAAGGACCAGGTGATCTAATTAAAAGTAAAAATCTCTAATTAATTCCTCATCACTAAGACAACAGAAAAATATAATTCTTTTTTGCACACAAACTACGTATGAAATATTATTAACAATAAGGAATGAAAAGACAAGATTAATATCTGACCATGTATAAAGAATTCATTCCAAGGGTTTCTGAACTTGTGCATGTTGAAAGAAAGCCACGTCAGGTACAATTTGGTCATTAGATGCTTATTCGTTAACAAAAGCAGCTCAGGTACCATCCACATTCTTTGACCAACATGAGGTATGAGAGTTATACAAGATCTTAGAAACATGAAATTAGGAGTGACTATTTTGCTCTAATTATATGACTTTGCCAATCTAGTAACATAAGCTACCTTCTAACAAGAAGCAGTTCATGAAGCCTATTAATGTCTGACATATATTAATGAAAAACTAAGCTAAAACTAGTTTTTACCAAGCATCTACCATATGAAAAAAGGCACAATAACTACCATCTTGTCCACCCATATGGAACAAAAAGGAACATGCAAAGCATAACTTAACATCTCACTTTTTTTTATTGTATGTCATTCAGCTGTAAATCTGATTTGTAACACATAAATCTACATGTATGGCATATCATGGATCAGACATATCATGAAGTCCATGTATTATTTTAAAAATATTTAGTTTCTTCCAGTCCATACATTGTTTTAAAAATATTCAGTTTCTTCCAGTTCAAAATTCCATGACATAGAGGGAAAAAAAGCACCTCTATATCATGGTATTTTGAACCAAATAGTCAGCAATACCTCACAACATACATTTATAAACTGTACTAACTGAAGCTTATGAGGATATCACTGCAAAATCATCAAAAAATATTATTGATTTAAGTTTGATAAAAACCACAGAGGAAAACTAAAAAGTCTCTGCATACAGAAATTTAAAGTTTTTATATCATACTTATAACTGGTTTGTTTTTGCAAATCTCATGCTCCATAATTAGAGTAAGAAAGGCATATCTGGATATTGAAGGCAAGTCCACTTCTATCAAAATGACGTCTACATAATGGGGTCTCCCTTTCAGTATCTTCCATAACTTTAAGCCATCAGGAATGGCTGCAGCTGCTCGTATAAAACTAAACCCTTTTCAGTTTGAAGTATAACATCCTATAAATTTTAGCAGGTTTCATGGAATACTCCAATGCTGAATGCACTTCAGATATTAAATACACACACATCAAGTATATAAATGAATGCTATTTTGAAACTTGACATGGTTAACAAAGATATTAGGATAAATAAATTTAACTCTTGTTTTAGTATGAACTGTTCTAAACTAAACAGAAGCAAGTAGTACAACACAATCCTACATCCACTAGGTTGGAGACATGAATTCACTGTCAATTCTCCTATCCACCTACTTGCATACTATGCTTTTGTAACCAAACACCAACTAAAAACAAGTATCAAAAATTAAAATTGGGCACAATCCAAGAGGGAAAATGCATCATCCTTTCTAAACCAAAGTTTCAAACTGTACCTTGAAAGCTTAATTCTTTAAAAAAAAAAACAAATCTCCAATCCAAAAATGAAATTAAAAAAAAATCATAATATTATAGTTGAAAATCAAGACTCCTATCTTTCAAGATCGATAAAGATTAGATCAGAATTCAAAGATAATGAATTGAAGACTCAAATAATACTTTCCATCTCAACAACTAAAAAAAAAAAGTCACAACAACCAAATTCACAAAACAAAAACACAAAATCCAACGATAGAGGAAACAGAGAAAGGAAAGGGGAAAAAAAACTGACTTTTGTCGCTACATTTCCGAAGTAGAGCAGCGATAATTTATCTGGTAGAATCATCAGCTTCAACTAACAATAGCCTCAATATTAATTTTTATTATTGGAGAAGACAAGAAACCAGCAGTGCTTTTTGTTCTTGAAATTATTGTTCCATTGGCAATATAATTTATATTATTATTTCCTTCACTTCCACTTCCACCTGAAGAAGAATTAACATTAGATTCCACCATCAACGCCACCTGCATTAGCCGATCAAAATTTTCCCATTAAAACACCAAATTTTTTTTCAAAAGAAAAAAAAAATCTTTAACATACTATCTTATTGCTATTTTGATATGTCAAATCAGAAAAGCATAGAATAGAATAGAAGATAGAGAGTGGAGGAGAATTCTTGACAAAGAAAGATTTGAATTTTAACAGCAATTTGTAGGGGAATAAAAAGAAGAAGAAGAGGATGGTTTTGCTCTGATTTGTCCCGTAATATCGGTCACTTTGGCGCTGATTGTTACATGTATGTGTATTGTATCTATCTAATCATGAAAACCAATAAATAAATTTAGGTATTTTCATTTTGAATTTTTTTATGGATCTGATCAAAGAGTAAAGAAGGTGATGAAGTAAATGTACAGGCAATTGTATTTTTATAACATTAATGCTATGGGCAATAGCTGGTCATTAACTTAAAATAGGAGGTTAAATGTCCATTTACACTGGTGCAAATATTTACACTGTAGAATGACCCTATATTTGAACTCAAAATTAAATAAGCTGCATAAAGGGAGAACTTGGTTAAAATGTACATAGCTCACTATCTATATAGGCCAAAGTGGCAATTTGGCCCCTGAACCTATCATCCATGGTGCAATTAACTCTAAAATTAATTTTTTTTGCTATTTCACCCTTAAAAAATTTAATTTTGGCAATTTAACCCAAATTTAGAAGAGTGAATCATATATCCCAACTAGGAAAAGTGAAAGAGTTATTAAATAATAATTATAATTATATTTTTTCTTCTTTTTCTTCTCCTCTATTAGAATAAAGTTTATCCATTTAATTAAAAAAAATCACTAACTACAATACCCATCACTACCACCCACATGAAATCACCTCCGCTCATAATCACCATCCAAGTATTGACAAAGGAACACAAAATCTCGCAATTGATAACAATCTTTCTATTGCTATCCATCACCTTTCCTTACACCAGTAAAAATTAACATTTAGCTTAATGCATTGTTTTCTCTCCGAGTAAAATCATTTACCTTAAATGAATGCAATTTTTTTTATTAAGACAATGAATTCTGAAGCAGGTTTATCGATATACATATTACAACCATCACCAGCCTGAGTTACCTCGTTCTCGCTTTCTACAAATGCTGTAGAGGATTCATATGAAGCCTAATACTACAAGCCCTAAAACTACCATTGTCACCACCACATAACACTATCATTATCTCCACCATTGTCATCAACAACACCACTACCCCTTAAATTAACACCACTGCTAGCAATTAGAATTTAATATAAACAACAACTCAAATAAGAATTTGATATAAACCACAACTGAAACAAATGACCTATTATGAACATCACCATCATCAACAAAATCAACACCACCACAACCACTTCCAACAACATAAAAAGACCCAAAATATACAAAATTTAAAACAACAAAATCAATAAGAAAAAATAAATGGGAGGCAATGGTTGAGATGATCAGTGATGAGAGGTGATGTAGGAGGCAATGGTTTTGTAAACATTGCATGTGCAAGAGGTAGCAATGGTAGTTTCTTGAGAAGAGAGGCAACGTTAATTGTTGGGAGAGGAAAAGCAATGTTGTTCACTGGGAAAGGAGAGTGATGCTAGTGTTTGAGAGAGAAGAGGCAGCAGTGGTGATTGCTGGGAAAGGCAACGGGCAGTGATTGTTGGGACACGTTGGTGATGGCATTTGCTGGGAGAAGCAATAGTCGTGGTCTTCGTGATTAACAAAATTTTTTTTTAATGTGATATTGATTATTAATTTAGTAATTTAAATACATATTATTTAATGTAAATAATTATTTTAGTGAGAATTAATTATTTTAATGAGAGTGTGTACTACACTCTCCTTTTTTAACTAGAATTTGGGGTAAATTGTCAAAATTGAAGGGTGAAATAGCAAAAAAAAAAATTAATTTTGGGGTTAATTGCACCTTGTATTATAGTTCAGGGGGCAAAGTGCCACTTTAGCCAATCCATATATGCACCATGACCCTCGGTATAAATGAAACTATTAGCCATTAGATTAATTGTCATTTAATTGTAATCATTGATATATTTTACATGTATTAATACACCAAAATAATCAATGGTTGTAATTAAATTAAAATTAATCTAGCAGTTGTAATTTTATTTATACCGGTGCAAAACATTTGCACCGTAGCAAAAGTCTTATTTATGATCTAAAACTGAACAAGCAAAGGATCCCTCATCCGACACGGCTCAAAGACATTCATTACATTTTGTACTGCTCATTTACATGTCTTTTGCTGTTTACACTCTTTGTCATGTCATAACATTTCCTTTTTATCCAAAACAATTTTTTTTTAAATAATGAAAACCACCATCTTTTTCCACTTTAATCACTAGTCATTATTTTATTTTATTTTACTTTAAAAAAAATATGAGTAAAATAATCTCAAATGGTTTAGCGGCATTAAATCCTACTTTTGTATATATATTCTTTTAGAAGCTTGTGTAATTTTTTAAAAAAATATTTAAATCTTTATCTTTTTTTTAAAAAAAAATTGATATTGTAATATCGTTGTTTTAAAATATTATTTTTAAAAAAATAATTTTATTCAATTAAAAATGAAAAAAATCTGCCAGTGAGTTAGTAATTTACTAATTTTTTTCAAGAATAGTATAAGATGTATTTATACAATTAATTTCTATTTAATTTAAAAAAAAATGTTGCTTTCTATTGTACCTACTATTAAATTTAAATCATTTAAATTATCTATTAATATATTTTTTTACAATAACAATAATTTTATTCATACAAACCAGCAATATATCGATAAAAACATTGATATAAATCCGCTAAAAACCATTAAATGATGAAATTGTGAAATATTCACATTTTCAAGGTTAATAGTATAATAAATAGGCTCAAAGTCTGCACATTTAAAAATTTTATAATGACTAGAATACCTATGACTCCAGTGCTGCAACATACTGACTACCATAATCAGATCTGATATCTCTATTGAATCGAATATACTTTATTTGTCTGAAATGCCTCATACAAAAAAAAAAGTCGCAATAAGACAGCAAAAATCAAACGCCGCAATAAGACAGCGAAACCACAAAAACAAATAATAACAAACTTAAATCTACGTGGAATACCTATTTATTATTATTATTATTATTATTGATAAAAAATTTTAAGAAATAGATATAGAAGTAATAATAGTCACATATAAATCAACTAAAAAAAGACTAGGAGCATGGACTCTAATACAGTCTAAATATCAAAGGCTTGCACGCCAAGGGAATTGCTTTAATCATTTTGAAATGACATTTCATTAACGTTTTTTTTTGTTTTTTGTTTTTTTTTTTTTTCTCTTTTTATTTCTATAGCAAATTAATTAGCAAACACACAGAAAACACTGCACAAACACAAACAAGAGGAGAAGAAGAAGAAGAGAGACAAAATAAAAAGCCGTTTTTGAGGTCATTACCAATCATTTGGATTCTCTTAAAAAACACAAAAGAGGAAAAAAATGTAATGGGTAGTGCGATGTGATGTAAAGACATGGCTGATGGCCCCTTCCCTTCTCTTCGCGTGCCATGGACGACAATTTCTTCTTTCTTTCCGCCTCTCTTCTCTTTCCTTTCTTCCACATTTCATCCTTCTCATTTATTTTACTTTTTTTTTTTTTTTTTTTTTTAACATTACAAGTTATTTCTACGTCGCATTGAATAATTTTTACTCGCATTTCGTAACTGGTATTAACTCCTTTTCATCTCTTTTTTATAGCTAACATGCTTTTAAAAAATTCAAAACATGAGAGTTTTTATAACTAACATCTGTTAATTTAAATTTCTCTTATGACATTATCAGTGGTATTAGTTCGATATTTTAGAGAGCCTGGCCAGATGCAATACTGCCAACGCTGAGTTCAGTTCGGTTCAGTTTTTTAGTTTTTAATTTTTGAAATATTATATAAAACTAATATTATTTTAGAACTATAAATAAATAAATATATATATATATATAAATCAAGCATCTGATAACTATCCTTCCTTACTTCTGTTTTATGTTTTCGATTACCGTATTCTTTCTCGTCAGTTTTAATTTGTATTTGGAGATGATCGAGGGTGATCATCAATGCGAAGATCTTGTTTGAACCAGAGAATCGCTGAGCCAGTAACAGCGAGACGACGTCAGTTCGTTATTTACGGAGAAACCGCACATGGTAGTCCATTTGACTAGGGGTGAGCAAACATAACCAAAAATCAAAAACCAAAAAACTGAACCGAACTGAACTCATAGTATATTCTAAAATTTTATATATATTTATAGTTCGGTTTGATTGGTTTATTACTAATATTTTAAATTTTATTAATAATATTAGTTTCTAAATACATAAAACTCTTAATAAAATTATTTACTACCAAAAAAA
>CATIWO010132434.1:0-11352 GCA_949673435.1 Macaranga tanarius | reverse complement strand
TTATATAATACAATTAATTCAACTTTATTTAACATATTTATTAGTTAGTATTATCATTATTTTTTGTAATGAATTCTAAAGTAAATTTTTTTATTTAATTGTTGCTAATAAATATAAATTTAATCAATAATATAAATTTTTGAACCATACCGATCCGTTCTGAAAGAACCGAATCTTTGTACCGAAAAACTGGTACGACACAGTATCCCCGTACCGAACCGTACCGAAAAATGGTACTGATACTGGAGATTTTATTTTTAAAATTTCCGAAATATGATACGGTACTGGAGATTTTTTTTCTCCGGATTTCCCCGAACCGTGCTCACCCCTATTTGAGGAACGTACATTATTTAGTTAATTCTAGCAATGCATTGAATTAAATAAAAAGCTATACATTTTTTTTTTGGTGAATCACCAAAAAGGATATTATAAGCTCAACAACCACTTACAACAACTGTCCAAAAAAACAAAACAAAACCAAGCAAAAGAAATCTGCTACATCACTTACAAAACCAAAACAGACTCTTCGAAGTGATAAAAACAAAACAACTAATTAGCACCGAATATTTCTATACATTAATAAATTGAAAGAGTACATATAACTTTTTTTTTTTTAACATGATAAATATTGCATTCATTGAAGAGGAGCATACAATGATCTGGAGAAGAAAAAATTATCTCCTAACGATCTAGAGAAGAAAAAATCCCCTCATGTTGTTAGAAATTTAGAGGACTAACTGCAGAAACTAAGGATGACTCCCTGACAATTTAGGAATCTCCATATTGGAGACCACTTCTAGTCAAATTGCACAGAGCTAACTAATGATGGTAGAGGAGCTTTCAACTATAAAATAAATAAACAAAACTAAAAAAACACTAACTAAGAGGTGCATCTCTTAGGATCCCTACAATAGCAAAAAGAAAACCACTGAGGTTAGCCGGAAAGTGGTAGAGTCGAATCCTGTAGACAATTGCCTCTGAGGTTGGAGATCCTGCCTTTTACAAAGCTGAAAGAGTACATATATTGTTAGTGTTAGGAAATTTTGGGTTTGCGGAAGCGTGAGAGGATCAGAAATTATTTAAGATAATAAATAAACACAACACCAAAAATAGAAAAAATATAAAATATAAAAAAATTAACGTGGTTCGGCGTAAGCCTACGTCCACGGGCGAAGGAGGAACAAATTCACTAATCAACCAACCAAAGATACAAGAAAATAATATGGAGATAAATACTCAACCCTTAGCCCCAATTACACCCAATCAAGCTCTCTACTTGGCACACGTGCAGAACACAAGGCATTCACGGTGTCTTTACAATACTTTTAATACACTTTATAACACATATATATGTAGCCCTATTTATAGAGGATATAAAATCCAACTTAACCAAGGATTTTCTTTAATATAGAAACCTCTTCAAAATAGGTGATAAGTGATAATAATTTAATTCCAAATAAGAGTTTAATTCCTAAATAAGAGTCCAATCCTATTGGGGAATAATTTCCTTGACTTGGCCACTAATTATATGTCAAAAACATCAATTTCGCACGTTACACGGCCATGTTTCGACCCGTGTTCAATTCTGGACAAAACGGCCTATTTCAACACACTCTGCTACATGGTCGTGTTGCTACCCGTGTACCTCAACACACCCTGAGACATGCCTGTGTACCCTTCTGGATAATATGACAGCATTGAACACACCCTGAGACACACCCGTATCTCAAACCATGTCTACCTCCAACATGAATATAAGGCACAACAACATCCAAACGCTCAAAATAATGATGTCATAGGTTAAATTTAAGTCACATATTAATAAATCTCCACATTGACTTGAATTTTCTTGTATCAAATTTGCTCCACCTTCTCCACAAATGTCTCAAACATGAGAACACCAAAATAAGTCCAAGAGCCACTTGAACTTGCTATTCCAAAATACCTTAGTCAATAAATCATTAAAATTGACTCCGTCCAAAATTATAGAAGAATGAGATGATAATGTAGCAATACCTGTCATGGTAGATCCTTGCAACTCATATAATCTACCAATGCGTCTAGCTCGCATCACCACAACGACATCCATAACAATATCCAAAATTCTCATCTCCGCCAACAAAACTATAACCACCAATTTCTAATATGGACAACAAGATGAGATTCTTAGACATGTCCGGAATATGTCTAACACCATCATGTGTTTTAATTCTAACTGAACCAACGCCAAAAATCTTACAAGGATGGTTGTTGCCCATTAACACAAAACCACTATTAATCGGTTCGTAAGTGGCAAACCAATCTCTATTGAGATAAATATGATAATCACAACCAGAATTAAATATCCACCCTTGCCCAAAATTGATTAAATTTTCAGTCACAACGAGGACATTACCTTCAAACTCATCAATAAAGTTGGCTTTTGCGGATTCACCATGCTGATCCTTTTTCTTCAATTTCCAATAATCAGCCTTCAAATGCCCCTTTTTCTTACAATAATGACAGGTTTTCTTTTAGTACCCCGAACTGCTGCCCAAATTTCTCACCAATAGAGCATCTGTAGTTGCCCTAGTGTCTTGAACATGCTCCTTATCCATAAGTTCCTTTGAAAATAAAGCCGATTAATTATCCTCCACCTTCAATGTTTCCTTAGTATAAATTAGAGTATCTCTAAAATTCTTATACGAGGCAGGAAGAAAATGGAGCAATATAAGACCCAAATCTTCTTCTTTATACTTGATCTCAAAATTTTCCAAGTCAATCATGATGGATATAAATTCATCAATATGGGTTCTCAATGAGGTACCTTCTACCATATTAAGTATATGCAAACGATGTTTCACAGCGAGTTTATTCCAGAGACTTTTCTTCAAAAATAGCTCCTCAAGTTTTGCCTATAATGCTACAACTATCTTCTCATGAATAACTTCTCGCAACAACTCATTCGATAAACATAATTGAATGGTAGCCATGGCCTTTATATTCAAATTCTCCATATTTTCTTTGGTCATTGTAAACGCCAATTTTTCCTTCTCCAAGAAAGCTTTATGCATCCCATTATGTGTTAAAAGAGCTCGCATCTTAATTTACGCGCCATAAACTAAAACTCATATTGTGATCCAATTTTTCTATCTCCAATTTTGATGTCGCCATAATGAAATCTCAAATAATTATAGACAGCTTTGATACTACTTGTTAGAAAATTTTGGATTTGCGGAATTGTGAGAGGATCAGAAATTATTTGAGATAATAAATAAACACAACACTAAAAATAGAGAAAATATAAAACACACAAGAATTAGCGTGGTTCGGCGTAAGCCTACATCCACGGGTGAAAGAGAAACAAATTCACTAATCAACCAACCAAAGATACAAAAAAATAATATAGAGATAAACACTCAACCCTTAGCCCCAATTACACCCAATCAAGCTTTTTACTTGGCACACGTGCAGAACACAAGGCATTCATGGTGTCTCTACAACACTCTTGACGCACTTTATAACACATATACATGTAGCCCTATTTATAGAGGATATAAAATCCAATGTAACCAAGGATTCTCTTCAATATAGGAACCTCTTCAAAATAGGTGATAAGTGATAAGAATTTAATTCCAAATAAGAGTTTAATTCCTAAATAAGAGTCCAATCCTATTGGGGAAGGATTTCCTTGACTTGGCCACCAATTATATGTCAAAAACATCAATTTCACGTGCTACACGACCATGTTTTGACCCGTGTTTAATTCTGGACAAAACGGCCTATTTCAACACACCCTGCTACATGGCCATGTTGCTGCCCGTGTACCTCAACATACCCTGAGACATACCCGTGTACCTTTCTGGACAATATGACAGCCTTGAACACACATTGAGACACACCCATGTCTCAGGCCATGTCTGCCTCCAATATGAATATAAGGCACAACAACGTCCAAACGCTCAAAATAACGATGTCATAAGCTAAATTCAAGTCACATATTAATTAGTATAATTTTTGTCACGCAAAAATGTCATCCTGTGAACGAATATGGATACGAACAGACTGTATAGGGAATGTGAACGAAAATGGCTTGGTGACTTTGAGCTCTGGTGCATAACACTTGCCTCAGCAATCGTAAAATACCTTGCCTCAAGAATCGTAAAATAGCTGCTTCACTTCTATTAAAAAATTTATTTTATTTCTAAATAATATAATTTATTTATAAATAAATTTTAAATTCATTTAAGTAAAATATATTTTATTTATTAATAAAATTAATTTAATATTAAATAATTTTACAAAATTAAAAACGTTAAATTTGAATATAAATTTTACAAATATATTCACTTGAATTTACAAATAAATTTTATAAAATTTTGTAAATTTTATTTGAATTAAACACATTTTTTAAATAATTCGAACAAAAATAATTAGATGTTATTATAAAATTTTGAATATTTATATAAAAATAAATAATTATAATAAAATAGTGCGTCACTTATTCATGTATTATTATTATTTTTAACCAATGGTATTAGGAGTTTTGGTTAATCTGTTCAATTAGGGTAGAACCATAAGAATGATTAATCTGTTCGATTTAGGTAGAATTAAAAGAATGATAAAAAGTTCTTAACAAGCAAATTAATACCATTGCATATATTAATACCATGACATATATGATAGTTTGAATTTAAGACGTTTAAACAAAAATAGCCTCTATTAGTTTTGACAATTATTAGTTTATTCATGTGCTATTGAACGAGTGTATTGCATTTATAAAATTAGATTACCTTTTCATCAATTACCAATAAAAGTGAAATTTACATACAATCACTATAGAAAAAATGTCAAAATTTGTATATGTTTACAACATAAAACTGCATTCGATCAATGATTAGAGGATGCAAAAAAACAGACAAATTAATGGCCAAATGCATAGTTTCACCTTTGAACTTTACACAATTAACCTTTAACACTTCTCAATTTTTATTTTTTTCTATTCAACTTTTAAACTTTTATTTTCAACCTATTTAACGTCTGCAATACATAAAATTAACATTTTCTAGTAATGAATATTGATATAGATGTAAAAAAAAAAAAACTTATATGCACTAAAATAATGTTAAATTAAAAGAAGTAATATAATTAAAAATAATTCTTTAAATTTTTTTGTATTAATTTTTTTTATTTTAATTTCATTATTTTGAAACTAATTTTTATCATTTTATATGTTCAAAATGATTTAAAATCAAATTTTTGTCTATTTTAATATTGTATGAGTTAAATAGATTTGAAAAATATAAATTTAAGGGTAAAAAAATGTTCAAAATAAAAATTTAAAAATTAAATAAAAATTAAGAAGTATAAAGTAAGTTTAGAAGTGAAACTATGAATTGTAGGGGTGTTCATCGGGCGGGTCGGGTCGGGTGAAAAGAACCAAAAACTGATCGGTTTTTAGAGACAATGTTTGGCAACTGAACCGAACTGAAAATAAAGAAAAACCGTTGGTTCGGTTGACCGATAAAAGTCGAAAATTTCAGGTCGGCATATCGGGTTGGGCCTCATTTTCATTGGGCTTAAACATGCATAACAAATGAAAAAAAAAATTATACACTATAATTTAATTAGGCTACAATGTAAATGGACTTATAGACCCATAATTTACAAAATAATGGCCTATGGACTTTACAATAAAGTAGGCTTATAGACCCATGATTTACAAAATAATGGCCTCTGGGCTTTACAATAAAGAATTAGCCCTATCCAACTATCCATATGATACAAATATAAATAAAAAAAAATCAACAATTCATCAGTTGATTCAGTGTTACATTGAGAGGGGCTGCCAAAAAAATAAGTGAGCTTCCATCTCAATCTCAATAAGTAGCTTCCACCCACGGCATAGAAGAATTGGGAGCAAAAGAAAAAGTGATGTTGGTGGTTCAGATAGTCAAAAATAATTGCAACAAATCAGCAAAAAGCCAAAAAGTATCAAAAAAATATGTTCTTATCTTGCATGCAAACCATAAGTGAACCGCAATTAATTAGAAATACAAGGACAAATACAATAACCAGAGAAAATCAACTAAAATACATATAAATTTGAGGCTCATGTTTTGTTATATAAGACATCACATGAACATTAAATGCAAAATTCTGGCAGCAAATAGACAAAAAAAGTCTAAATATGGTGGCCACTAAAGAAATTTTGCCCTATTAGCATTCAACTTTTGTAGAAAAGAAAGTAGTGGAAGTAACAATAATCATCATAGCCTCAAATTCACAAATAGAAAACAGAACAAGCAAAAAATTATCTTAAACAATAGTCATCATCGCCTCAAATGAGGAGTCCTCATTGCCTCTGCCTCATTTATGTTTAAAAAAATATCAACTGATATGGACTGCAGGCTGCATTTGTAATCATGGTTAATAACTTAATATACACAAGACTATACCATAGTGAATAAGCAACAGTCATAAAACTCACTAATGCTTAATTTCAGAAGTTAAAACATGTATAAAACAAAGTTAAACATAGAAAGAGAGGCTCAGAAGTTAAATTTCATGTCATTTAAAAGAACAATGCCACATTTCAGGCAACAAGAGTAATAATCCGCCACCAGTGAAACTTAAGAAAATGTTATTGTTAATGTCAAGTAAAGGTGGAAGCTTCATCATAGCCTCCCTCATTGTTGTCTTATAATGCAATGCAATTATGCAAGTGAGAATAAGACAACAACTACAACTTATTGAACACGTTGGTCACAAGACTCACATCTGAGAAAATGAGATAGCAACTACAACTTGTAAAGCAAGTTGATCACAAGACTCACATCTGAGAAAATAAGACAGTAAATACAACTTGTAGAATAAGTTGGTCACAAGACTCATATCACATGCACAAGAGCAAAAGCACAATAAGTCAACAATATCAACATGCAAGCAATTAGCAGCAGACAGTTAGAGAAAACAGAATAAGCATAATAAGCAGTATAATATTAGAGATTAGGAAGAGTAATTTTACTGATTTTGTTAGTGAAGCTAGCTAACTATTTCTATGAAGCAGCAGTAGATGAGGTGACTGAAGGGTCAATGCCCACTTAGGGTAACTCTGCCAAAAAAAAAAAAACACAAGTGGAAAAAAGAAGAGATTAGAAAAGAATGAGAGGAAAAATGAAAAAAAAAGAACAAAAAAACAAAAAAAAAAAGGTATTTATAAATCTTACCTTTTTCAAGATTCTCCAAATCCTTAATGGACTCTTCAACTAAAATTGGTTAGTTAGACATTCGAAGCCAATCTTATGTACAAATAAGGGCTTCCACTAACTTAGGAGTTAAAGAACTCCTGAAAACATCAAGCACTCTATCACCAGTGCTGAAACATGATTCAGAAGCAACAGTTGAAATTGGGACTGCCAAGACATCTCTTGCTAAGCGAGACAAAATAGGGAATCTTTGGGAATTAAGCTTCCACCATCGCAAAACATCACATGAACCATCATCCTCAATTACAGCCTCACTTAAATATATTTCAATCTCTGATTATTTGCTTTCACCAAGACCAGATTCTAATTTATGCTTCTTGAACTTAGCTTTCAACATAGACATTTATTTTCCAGAAGAACTAGAATCAACAGCAGGTGTTGAGTGAGCAATGTCAACATTTATGGCAGATTGGATTTGAATGTCAGAACCAGAATCAGTAACAGAGGTGTACATGGCCTTGTAGTCATCAAACAGCTCAAAGAGAGATGATTTCACAAGAGAATACAGTCTACTACCAATGTGTTGGCCATGCATTTACAACAAAGAAAACTCTAAGTATTCAAGTTTGTTTGTGGGATCTAATATGTTAGTAAAGAATATAATGAAATTCATTTCATCCGGATCCCTTCAGTATTTATCAAACTTGGCTTTCATATTGAACCCCATATAAATAAAACTGTCATCATCAGCTTGCTTCCACTCATTTAAAACACATTGTAAGTAAGACATTTTATTAAAAAATGCATTAGAAGTCACATACTTAGAACCAGAGATTCTGAGTATCATGTCATAGAAATGCTCAAAGTGATGTACCATACTATTCATATAATGCCAATAAAAAATATCAGGCACATCATCACCTAAGTCAGCCCTAAAAGCAGATTCATTCTCATTATATTTCTCAAACACTTTCTCATACATACATACAATTTTCAGCATAAGATATGTGGAATTCCACCGTGTTGGCATACCAAGCATGATAGAAGCATTAGACTCTACACCAACCAATTCAGCAAATTCCTCTTATTGGTGAATTCCTAATATACCGAACTACCTCCCTAACCTTTTTAACATAAATTGAAACATCCTTCAAACTATCCTGTACAATGAGGTTTAAAATGTTTACTACACACCTAACATGCATATATTTTGCCCTAACTGCACTTGTTCCCTAGGTCTACAATTTTTTCCTAAAATAGGACATTGCAGAGTCATTACTAGAGGCATTATCAACAATTACTGTGAACACATTCTTTAACCCCCACTCAAGTAAATAATTTTCGAAGGCCTTAGCAATGTACTCACCTTTATGTGAGCTAATAGGAACAAATGATAGAATTTTCTTGTGGAGCTTCCACTCATTATCAACAAAATGTGTAGTTACACATATATAGTTAAGCCTCTGAATCAAGGTCCAAAAGTTAGTGGTCAAACTAACTCTTTGACATTGTTATTTCAAAAAAGTTTTCATTTTAAGCCTCTCCTCAGAGTAGGTTTTCAGACAATCCCTAGTGACAGTGGATCTAGAAGGAATTTTCAACCTAGGGCAACAAACAGCCATAAATTTCTGGAATCCCCCATTCTCTACAAACTTAAAAGGCAATTCATCAATAATAAGCATTTCAGAAAGTTTGGTTCTAATAAGGTCTTGATCAAATTTCCAGGTTCCTAAATGCCCAACAGTTTTAGAACCACTTGCTTCTACCATATCAGTAGGTTTCAAAGTCAATAAAGATTTCCCTAATGTCTTTACTATATGGATTTTTCATGCAATTTAACATATGGTTTCTCAATGATAAAGTACCATATCTTTTAGCATGATCATTAAACAGTCTAGCACAGTAAAGACAACGACCTTTGACCGGTAACCCCTGATGCATCTTGTAACTTCTCAAAATGGTCTCAGACCTTGCTTCTGGAATCGATCTCTTTTCTCTTTTTAGAGGTACCAGTCTCCTTAGGATCAGTTTGTGCTTCCACCATTTGCACAGGAGCAGTATCACCAGTTTCAAAAGGAACATTGCGGCCAATGGGATTAGCACTGGCAGATTCCATCTAACACAGGCACAAATAAAACACCATGGTTAGAAAGAGCATCAGTAAGAAAAAAGTTACAAAGTAAACAAAACGTAAGTAACAGAGTGATAGTAATTACCCTCAAAAGTTTCTGGCCTCTAAAATCAATCTAAGAATGCTTCCACCTTTTTTGTTTAAAACCGGAGGTGACAAAAATCAACTGAGCTTCCATCACTTTATTTCAGTTGACTTTAAATCAACTGAAATTAAGAAATGTAAAAGAAGAGTCACAGTCATAGTCATAGAGTTGCAATAAAGAGACCCATCAGCTCTGATTTGCTTCCACTCACATTCACATAACAGGAACAAAAATAAATTTCATTAAATTAGTCACAGTAAAAACATAAAAATATAGTCACAAACTCACAGAAAATGAGCAAAACTACAAACAGAAGAATAACAAATATATTATATAGTCACAGACTTACAGAAAGTGACCAAATATATAGTCAGAGGATCACACTCAGAGCAAATGAGCCAATACATAACATAGTCACAGAATGACATAGAATTGAATGACAACTTTGGATGCACAGATTAAAAAAAATAAAAACAAAGTTCGAAGAACATAAATGTAAAAAAATATGAAAGATTTAAAAAAATACACAGATTATAATTTACACATATAAAAAATATTACACAAATTATAATTTACATAAATATACACAAATTAAAAGAAAACATACAAGATAAAATTAAATATACACAGATTTTAAAAAAGCATAAAATTAACTGACCGATTTTCATACACAGATTAAAAAATAAAATTTTAAAAACATAAAATATACACAAATATATAAAAACACACAGAAGTCAGAGATTATAATATAGAATGAAAAAAATACACAGATAACAGATATAATATAATATACATAAATATACACAATAACACAAATTAAAAAAATAAAAAATGAATTAAATACATAACATAAATAAATTAAAAATAAAAAATTTTAAAATACAGAACATAAATAAATCAAAACAAGATTTGAAAATCATGGTTAGATTTGTAAAAAATCTCAAACACACAACAATAAATCGATCAAAAAGGAAACTCAACAACTAGAAAAAAGAAGTTAATAAAACGTAAATCATGAAATCTATATTATATATGAACATTACCAGATCGAGATCTAGTATGTGAAGAATCAAGATCTAAGCTTTCTGTCATCGATGGTTTTAATCGAGTCTTTGAGTGCATGAGATTCAGTATAAAAGAGATAAGATAAGAAAAGTAGAGGCTAAAAATATGAAATCACAGAAGAGAGAAGAGAGATCGATTCAATTTGAAAAAAAAAAGAGGGTCACAGAGATGCATGGCAGAGGTTACGAAGAAATAAGAGAGAGGCTAAGGGTTAGGCTGCAGCAAGGTTGTTAAAATCGCTTTTTTAAACTAAAATCGGACGGCTACCCAAAACTCGTATCGTAAAATCGAATCGTAAAATCGTAAGATTTTAGAACACATGTTAAATAAATTATTTTTAAATATTTAAAATATATTAATGTTTCTCATTTTTATTTAATCTAGTACTCTATTTGAATTATTATTATACTAAATTTGATCTTCATGCTTTCCAAAAAAAAACAATAATAATACAATAATCCATAAAATAAAGATAAATAATGCAAAGATAACATATGATTTAATGTTTGATGTTATGACAATTGAAATTATAATGAGACATCATTTATACCAATAGGCCATTATTTGATCAACAACAGAGTGAAGAGTAGAAGTGAAAGCAGTGAACTTTGAATGCAGGAGTGGGTATGCAGCTGATGGCAAATTGGGTATTTCATCCCAATCACAATTAAAGTTCTTCATAACATCACATCAAGAGAAATAAACCCATTAATTCAGCAACAACAATAAACAATAAACTTAGCAAACAAAACGAAGATGAAAGTCAGGCACTATTCGCAGTAAACACAGAAGGAAGCAGAATGGCAACAAAACTGAGCAACGTGATCAAATAGGGAGTAACTTCACCACACCAAAACTGATCAAAACAACAGTAGCAGCAAGAA
>CATIWO010132428.1:0-19502 GCA_949673435.1 Macaranga tanarius | reverse complement strand
ATTTATTTGAATGTGAATAAAATAATTGAAGTTCATTGGTTTCTTGCTTTTAAAACCTACTGAAAGTTGGCTTAAAGATTTCTTATGATAATATTTCAACATAATATTTTGTCCACTCACTGGGTAATTTTCTTTTGAAATTACTAACACTCGTTTTGTTTTAAAAATTTTCAGTATAGGTGTTTGATATCTTCTTAGTCAGCAGCGAGAGATGGCAGTACTGCGGACCATGACAGTAAAGAAGATTGATAAGATGAAGACCTTATTGGAGATATCTGAAGAATGAGATTAGAACTTATTGTGAATTATAATGTAAATCTTGAATTGTACATAGAGATGTAAATACTTTGAGATAGTTTTAAAGACTAGTATTTACGTATTGTAATATTGTTGTTAAGAGATTATTTAATATCATTAAGTCTTTAATCATGTTTATTAATGGAGTAAATAGAAGTGAGAGTGTGACATTGATAACTCAATATACATCACATACATACAAGTGAGTAAAACAATTGAAAAGTTAAAAGCATAAGTTTTTTTTTTTAAAAAAAAAAAAGAAGACTGCAGCAGGGGACTGGCGCTCGCCAGTGTCTGCAACTAGCCAGGGAGACTGACGGTCGCCAGCCACTGGCGCTCACCAGTATTTTGGAGCCAGACTGAAGGTAGCCCCTCCCTTGCTTCTCCTCAACACGGCTGAAATTAACCTAATAACATTGCATACATACAACATGTCTCATATGGACAATACTTCCCATATATTGTATAACTTGAATATCCAATAACATATATAAGTTTGGTAAGTACACAACCATATACATAAATTTCATAATTCAGTTGCTTATATGCACAATACAGGGTGCATTTCTAATTCCAAAACTATATATAACCAAAATGTTCATAACATCAACAAAAATACAAGTGGTGCATGACAAATGAGGATGGTAGATGGTTCACCAAGCAGACCTCGAGCCTCCGGAAGTCACTATATAAGCATACACCAAGCCTTGACTAACTATTTCTTGAAAAATAGTTGTAGAGGGGTGAGCTTGCGACTCAATAAGTAACTATTAATATAACATTACATATATCACTTCTCAAGAACCAATTAAGTGATAATATAACAAAAGTTTTATAGACTAGGTTCAAACATGAATTATACCTTTAATTCCAACACATACAAATCATTTATAGAATTTATGCTAAATATATACTAAAAGTATACACAACATATACCAAACATATTCACAAGGTATACAAGCTTAACTTATATATTGAAACATTCTTAATACATATCACAACCATATCAATTAACAATAACATATCATCATGAATCCAAAACTCATTTATTCTCATTAAACCAAAACTCATTTATTCATATATCAACACCACAGTTTGGTATCCGGCCGGAACCACCTCACAAGTGCTTTTCTCACAAGTATTCACATACTGAGACTATCTGCCTGGCTCAGTCCCAGTTCTCACATCCTCACATTCTCACATATAAATTATTAGGTAGCTATACGCCCAACTCAGCATGCCCATCTCACAATTCATATTTTCACATGTAACTACTACTGAGACTATCCGTCCGGCTCAGTCCCAGATTTCACAATCAGTGGAGGCTATCTGCCTGGCTCAGCCCCACTATCACACATATTCCTCACATCATTCAATCAAGCCACATACACATACATAATTCACCTTTCAATAGCCATATCTCATTTCATATCATATTCAATCACAATTCAACATTCTCAATATCTATATACTTATTTCATCTCACATCACATATCTTGTTCAATTCATTCATAGCAATACATTTCTCATATTCAAGAGAATTAATATATATACATTATATTAATAATTACTTACACAAAAGTGCTTCAACTTCTTCAAAAGTAAAGCTTCACCTAGTGATTGGTGTCCTCTCTATTTTTGTCAATGCTTACATATAACTACACATCAATTCCACATAATAAGTGTGACTCTTGCATCCAACTCAACTAAATGCAACTAAGTGCAACTCCATGCTTAAGGTTCAATGTATCCAAATAATTCACACACAAGTCCAAAAATTATAAAAATAATACTGAAGCTAGTAATATGAGTCTACTTCTAATTTCAATTAGAATCACTCAATTTAGATATGTGTGGAATTATTTATGAATTTTTTTATTGAAATCGGGCAAAACAGGGCTGACAGCATAAATAAGAAAATGTCAAGCCCTACCAGATAACCTTAACAGCAAAAGCAGCTCAGAGCTAAAACATAAAAGTTGTAGAGGACTCTGAAGTTTTTAGAACATCTACCCTTGCTCAAATCAGAGCTCTATAACTCAAGTTATGATCAAAATACTAGGACTAATGTAAATGGAAAACAAAACACGAATATGACAACAACAAAACCTAACTCAATTAACCAAAAATAAATACATGACTTACCAAAATGATGCTCCAATGGCTAATAGATCTTCTAACGCTCCCCGAAATTATTGCTAGATGAGTAGAATAAGATCAATTCTCTCGAAATCTCTCAAAACCACCCTTCTTCTCTTCCTCTCTAAATTCTCTACACACCAAACTCAAACATACACATATATATACACATACATTCACCCACTAATCAAAAACTACTAAGTATAGCCTTAGGTGTCCCCCTTAATTAAATGCTTAATTATTACCAAATAAAATAATACTAATAATCTTGATAAATATACATAAATATCACCATAATATCACTTCACCTCCTTAATGAACTAGAATTATTACCTAATAATCCACAACTTCCTATTGTGACAAATTAGTCCAAACTTTTCTTAGAAATAGGTCCCTCTCTACCAATATGCACATACCCAAACTTACACATATTCTATAATTGGACTCTATATATTATGAAGATATAATACATGAATAGTGCATATAATATATGGGTGTTACAATTCTCCCCTCCTTAATAAAAATTTCATCCTCAAAATTTACTACTCACTACTTTCAGGAAAAAAAATATTTATACTTTTGTCTCATATGCTCTTTCACTTCCCACGTTACTTCTCTAGAAGAATGATGACTTCATTTTACTTTCACTATTGGTATTTCTTTGTTTGTTGACTGCTTTACCTTTTGATCTAGAATTTCCATAGGTTCTTCCATATAGGTTAGCGTCTCGAAAACTTTTATCTCCGACTCTTGTATAATATGACTCGGATCTAATCGGTACCGCCGTAACATTGACACATGAAATACATTATGAATAAAAGATAAATCTTCTGGTAGTGCCAATCGATATGCTAGTGGTCCGATTCTTTCTATAATCTCATAGGGTCCAATATATCTCGGGCTCAATTTTCCTTGTCTTCCAAATCTCAACACCCCTTTCCATAGCAATACCTTTAAGAAGACCTTCTCTCCCACTTAATATTCTATTTCCCTTCGATGTTGGTTCATATAACTCTTTTATTGATCTTGTGCCGCTTTGAGACATTTCTTCACTACTTGTATTTCATCGAACATTTCTTAAATCAATTCAGGCCCTTCTAGTTGTCTCAATCTCTCTACATCCTAACATACTAGACTTTGACACTTCCTTCCATATAAAGCTTCATAAGGAGCCATACCGATGTTGGAATGATAACCATTGTTATATGTGAACTCCATTAATGGTAAGTGATCATCCCAGTTGCCTTTAAACTCAATTACGCAAGCTCTCATCATGGCTTCTAGTGTCTGAATCATTCTTCCTGATTGCCCTTTTATTTAAGGATGAAAAGCCGTACTGAAATGCAATTTTGTTCCCAAAGCTTGTTGCAAACTTCTCCAAAAATACGAAGTGAATCTAGGAACTCTGTCAGACATAATTGACAAAGGAATTCCATGCAATCTCACAATTTCCAAAACATATAAAGAATCTAATTTATTCAAAAAGTCACTGTTTACGCATAATTTGAAATGTAATACCCACAAGTATATGAGATCAAAATAGTAGTATATGGTGCGTACAAGTATCGTATCCCGCAAGGATTAAATGAGTTATCCACTAATTAAAATTATTTAAAACTTGTTTAAGGCTCAAATAAATTAAATAAAAGTTCTAATCAATTATAATAAAATCTAAATGCTAATCTACTATTATAATAAATTTTAGAGCAACAACAATTAGAGTAATTATTAGGATTCATCTACCAAATCATTTTCCATGTAAATTTAATTATTCTTCAATGAAATACATTTCCTTGGGTCTAATATTATATCAATTTACTTTTTCAATTATAAATTGGTTAAACATGTATTCAATAATTTAAACATTATGGCTTAACTTTCATCCTCACTCATAATGATTTAAATCAAGTATACATATTATAAAGCAGAGTTTGTCTCAAATTATAGATATAAACAATTTAAGTTATTTCTAATCATTAAATTAATTCATATTATGTTTACATCTTCCATTAGTTTTACCATCTTTCAATGCATAACCCTAACTACAATCATGTTTAAGTTAGCCAAACATAAACAAGCATGAATAACAATAAACATAAAATATATTCATTAAAGAAATTGATTAACTTTCATTAATTAATAAACCATGGTTCATGATATGAAAATAAATCCTAACAATATAAAATTAGTCTACATCCATAGAAATAAAACAAATATAAGAAGATATAGTAAGAGTTACACAATTTAGAGTCATAAGAAGAAGAAAGCATCCAAACTCTAGAATTGTCCTTCCAATCTTCAAGCCTTCTTTCTCTTTTTGAATATTTTATTGTTCTTCTTGTTTCTAATAATTTTCCATGGCTAAAAAGTGTTCTTTATTGCTGTTATTTTTCTAAAGATAACAATAAAGTATTTATAGGCTTGGGAAGTTAATTGACAAAGGGTACAAGTTAATCTTTGATGAAGAGTCAAGTGCTTTAATATTAGTAGTCAATTCAAGGGTATTTTCGGTAATCTAGATGAATGAATTAAGTCTAGATGTCTTCATGAAATATATAGTTTTTTGAAATAACTTTTCATAGCCTCTTGAATCACTTAAATTCAAATTCTGTAGAGGAAGTTATGGCCAAAAGAGTGCAATATGGTTTGAACAGTCATGTCTCTTCATACTCGTGCCGAGTTATGAAGAGTGTGCCAAGTCATGATAGTGCACTTTGGTGCCGAGTCGGCAAGAATGGTGGCGAGTCATTCCGAGTGCTGACAGGCCCAATACTCCAAAGCTTGCCTTTTTCAACTCCTTTGACATTGAATGACTCCTATATGCCCATATAACTTTTCTAAACTCAAATAAACTTCAAAAACATTAATGAATCATCTAAATTCATATGAATTTACTTGATAATAATGAAGATTAAAAGCATTTGTGATTATGAATAAAATGCATCAAGATTAAGCTAAAATGTGAACTAAATGCAACCTAAATATGCATGAAACATACTAAAATTACTATGCTAATTACAACATATCAGTCACTAGTTTGAATCGGCAAGAAATGAGCTGATTTGGTTAATCTATCTACTATTACCCACACGACATCGTGTTTCCAAAAAGTTTGAGGCAACTCCACAACAAAATCCATTGTAATTTTCTCCTACTTTCGTTTGGAAATTTTCAAAGGTTGTAATTTACCTACAGGTGCTTGATGTTCAGCTTTTACTTGTTGACAAGTCAAACATCTTACAACAAACTCTGCTACATCCTTCCTTATTGTTGGCCACTAATAAAAAGGCTTCAAATCCTGATACATTTTTGTACTTCCAGGATGCATTGCATAAGGAGAAAAGTGAGCTTCATTTATGATTTGGCTTCTTAACTCTCCAGTGTCCAGTACGTACATCCGACCTTCCATCATCAACACACCATCCTCCGTGACTATAAATTGGGAATTAGTTCCAGCTTTAACTTTTTCTTTCATCTTCTTCAAATATGAATCTTCCATTTAAGCACTTTGAAGCTGATCTCTCAATGATGGTTTAACTTGTAAGGTAACCAATATATGATCTTTCCCAATTTTAAGTATAGCATTCATTGCTCGTAAAGACACTAAATTGCCCACATTATAACAAATTATCCCAGCAGAGCATTCCACTATTTTTTTGGCTCAATGCGTCCACTACTACATTTGCTTTCCCCAGGTGATATTTAAAGGTACAATCGTAATCTTTCAACAGTTCTATCCATATTCGTTGTCTTAAGTCTAGTTCTTTCTGAGTAGGAATGTACTTCAAACTTTTGTGATCGATAAAGATAGAGAATGTCTCCCCATATAAGTAGTGCCGCTAAGTTTTTAATGCATGCACAATAGCAGCCAACTCTAGATCATGTGTTGGGTAGTTCATCTCATGTGGTCGCAATTGTCTAGATGTATAGGCTATCACCCTTCCAGTTTGCATGAGTACACATCCCAATCCTTGCCTTGAAGCATCAGTATACACCACATAATCGCCATTTCTGATTGGTAATACAAATACAGGGGTAGTGGTGAGAGCTTCCTTCAACCTCTCAAAATTATGTTGGCATGCTTCATTCCATCGAAAAGGAACATACTGATGTAGTGTAAAATCTGCAAGCATATAAAATTATATTAAGTAGTAATAGAGATATCATCCCACAGAGATTGTGAATTGAATATTGCAATACTAACTATATTCTTTTGTTTAGACAACGAAATAGAGGTTGAAATTTCAAAGAAACAAAACTAACTTAAGAAAGGTAAAAACACAAATTCAATGCAAAGTTTAAAAGCTAGGGTCCTTATTCTCAATTGGACCATTTTAAAGGATTGATTTCACAACTAGATTTAACTATTTCTAGTTCATTTTGAAGGGATCTTAGAAACTATAGATTTTCCTCTCAGATAAACCTATAATTAATTGGAGATTAATTAACACTAAGTTTACTGGCTCTCACCAATCTAATGCCTTTTAATTCAAATTTTAAATCATAACCTTTAATCAATATTAATTCACTTAATTGTATCTCAATTAATTAAGTAATCAATAGGTCATTGCCTAATCCTACAGAACCTATCTCTCGATTAAGCCTATAGTGTCAATTCAATTTTAGGTTGATCAGTCCTAAAATGACATTAAGCACAACAACAACCAATGAATTAGATCTAGCAACCTAACATAAATCACAATAAGCACATGGTCAATTCAGAATAAGAACACTAAAAAGGATCTAGCTACTCATGTTAAAGAGAAAAGAAAATAAACAAGAAATGAAAACTATTCTGAACATAATAACTATTAAATAAAAGAGTGATACAAGAAAAACCCCTTTCAAATGATATTAGGAAGCCTTGCTCTTCTAACTTCAAGCCAAGTATCACCTCTACTATAACTAAACTAATAAAAATGTATTCTAAAATAACTAAAAATAAGAACAAGAACAAGTTCCAGAACAAGAACAAAAATAAGAACACAAACCATAACAAGAATAACCCTTAAATAAAAATGAAATGGTTCTATTTATATACCCAAAGACCTAGTGAGAAAGGTAATCTAACCTCTTTCAAACTCTATCTAATCAAAAAGTAAGAGATAAGTTCCTTTCTATCTAAACTTCAGCTGAAAACTATTATCTCGTTGGCTGCCACATTAGTCAGGCATAGGTGCGCAAGAATATGGCATGGCTGTGCAAGAAATCCACTAATGCTGATCTTTTAGTCATGCACGGCCGTGCACGATTTTGGCACGGCCGTGCACGATTTTGGTACGGCCGTGCCACCCTGTAACATGCTAAAAATAACTTTCAGGCATGGCCATGTACAAATGAAGCATGACCATGCACAACTCTAACATAGATAACTCCTTATCTTGAGTCCTTAGCCCATCCAAATTTCAAGGATTAATCCAATCTTTATCCCAATGTATCATACAAAACAAAACTCAACAGAAATTATCTAAAAATAACTAAATCCTAATAATTAAGAAAAAATAACAAAACTAACTAATAATGTAACTACTAAGCCTAAGATGCAATAAAATAGAGTACTTAAAATAAGTGTTTTTTACACTCATCACATACTTTTTCAATAAAGCAGTTAAAAGTCTAGCAACTGTGGAGAAATCTTTTATAAATCTTTTATAATACCCAGCTAATCCCAAGAAACTCCAAATTTTGGTCACATTTTTAGGCGGTTCCCATTCTAAGATAGCCTTAATCTTCGATGGATCAGGCTTAATTCCTTCCTTAGATACTATATGCCTAAGAAATGCAATTTCTTCCATCCAAAACTCACATTTACTGAACTTGGTATATAATTACTTTTCCCATAAAATCTGTAAAGCTACTCTAATATGTTTTTCATGTTCTTCTCGACTTGAAGAATAGATAAGTATGTCATCAATAAAAATAATAACAAACTGATATAAATACAACTGAAATATTTTATTCATTAATGACATGAAAGATGTTGGTGCATTAGTCAGTCCAAAAGGCATCATAAGAAATTCAAAACGCCCATTTATGGTTCTGAATACAGTCTTAGGAATAGAAGGTTCTGCTATTCGAAGTTGCTAATAGCCGAATCTTAAATCAATCTTCAAAAATACGGAAGCATCTTCGAGCTGGTCAAGCAAATCATCAATTCTGGGCAAAGGATACTTATTCTTCACTGTGATTCTGTTCAATTGCCTATAGTCAATGCACAATCTTATGCTCCCATCTTTTTTCTTCACAAATAACATCGGGTCCCCACGGTGAAATTCTTGGCCTAATAAATCCTTTTTCTAACAGTTCTTATAGTTACTACTTTAATTCTTTCAACTCCAATGGTGCCATCCGGTATGGTACAATTGATATTAGCACTACTCCTGGTATGGTTTTAATCTCAAAATCCACTTCTCGATGTGGTGGCAATTCCAATAACTCATCTAAAAACACATCTGAAAACTCTCTAACAACAGGTACGTCCATCACTTCCGGACTAATCTTTAATGTATCAACAATATTAGCCAAATATGCTTTACACCCATTTCTAATCAATTGAAAAGCTATGGTGGCGGAAATTAAACAAGTAAGGATGGTCTTTCTTTCACCTACTAAATTTATCTTTTCTTGCTCTAAAATATCAATAGTTACCTCTTTTGTGTAACAGTTTACAATAGCATGATGCTTGGATAGCCAATCCATACCTAAAATAACATCAAACTCTTTTAAATTGATCACCACTAAGTCAGCATGAAAAGTTCTACTCTCTATTTCTATAGGACAGGCTCTAACTATTATATTAACAAGCATCGTAGCCCCAGTAGGCATGGATACACATATATTATATCCTAATGATTCAATAGTGGCATGAATTTTTAATCCGAACTTATAAGAGATAAAGGAACATATAGAGCCATGATCTATTAAAATAAATACTTTATAACCAAGGATTGTAAATATACTCATAACCACGTTCAGTGTAGTTAGAGCTTCTTACCTCGTGATGGCATATACCCTAGCTTGGCTTTGAATTTGCCCAATTGATATTATTGGTGTAGAAGTACCAACTTCACTCCCTCTTGCTCGACCTCTTCCTCGACCAATCTGAGGATTATTCTCTCCCGCACTACTTTGTCCCGTTATCTGAGGTCTCTCAGTATTCTTTCTTACTGGACAATCTCTGATGATATGCCCGGGTCGGATACAATAATAACACATAATCACTTGAGATCCCCAATATTCTCCAAAATGGAATCTTCCACACTTGTTGCATGTAGAGGCAGATACACTGCCCATCGACTTACTTCTCCCTTCATCTCTTCGATTAATAGGTCTTCCCATTCTTCTACTAGAAATACTCCCCATTGTTTGATTGGATTGACTAAATCCTCGTCCTTGGAAACTGCTTTGTTGGAAACTAAAACCTCTAAAGGATGATCCTCCTCCAGTTCTAACTGAAGAAGAAGTAAACACACCAGTAGTCCTCTTCTTTTTAGCTTCCAATGCATTCCTTTCCAGTATGATTTCCTCTACTCGGATTGCCGTCTTCAACAAATCTCTGTATGTGGGTGGCTTCACCACTATCTTTTCTCGAATCTCAAGATTCAATACCCTTTTAAACTTATTCCTCTTGAGTTCATCCGTAGCTACCTCTTTAGGTGCGAATTTGGATAGCTGTACAAATTGAACTTCATAATCGGCCACCAATAAGTCATTTTGCTTTAATTCAAGAAATTCAAGCTTCTTTTTATCCTTATACACAGCTGGCATATATTTTTCGATGAATGCTTGCAAGAAATTTGCCCAGGTTATCATCATTGGCACATTCCTGCTTCCTGGCACTATATCCCACTAATCCAAGGCATCTTATTCAAATAACGATACTGCATAGCTTACCCTCTTTTCAGTGGTGTACTCAAATCGATCTAGTACTCTCGTAGTACTTCTAAGCCATTCTTCAGCTACCATTGGGTCGGTGGTTCCTACAAAAGCTTTAGCACCTTGCTTTCTAAGCTTCTCATAATTCTCATCAAGGGTGCTCTCATTCAGTTTTTAGGCCATCTCTCGTATATCTTGCATGAACTATTGTATGAATGGTGGGTAAGGAGCTTGTGGAGGAGGAAGTTAGAATTATGATTATGATTGTTCATCTAATGTATGCATAGGATCTTGCCTATGAACTGACTCATATGACTTTTTCGGGCCAATAGGAGGTGCTTGGTGTTCTTCCATCCTGAGATATGTAATGCACATCACTATATGTCATCTACAACTTATAAATAATATGCCATGAATGCAACGTATTTTCGTATCCTGAGGGAATCTAATCCCTGCTTCGATACCACTATATGTGAGACCGGCAATACGTGGCTTCAAACAAACCTACACACATGTCTAAAAGAATTATTGTTTAAATAACAAGAATATAACTACATACCATGCACATTGATAACTTAACATACATCACATACATACAAGTGAGTAAAACAATTGAAGAGTTAAAAGCATAAGTTTTTTTTAAAGAAAACTGCAGTAGGGGACTGGCGCTCACCAGTGTCTGGAACCAGCCAGGGAGACTGGTAGTCACCAGCCACTGGAGCTCACTAGTGTCTGGAACCAGCCAAGGACTGGCGATCTCCAGGTCACTAGTGCTTGCTAGTGCCTGAAGGCAGCCCCTCCATTGCTTCTCCTCAATATAGCTGAAATTAACCTAATAACATTGCATACATACAACATGCCTCATATGGACAATACTTCCTATATATTGCATAACTTGAATATCTAAGAACATACATAAGTTTGGCAAACACAACCATATACATAAACTTCACAATTCAATTGCTTATATGCACAATACAGGGTGCATTTCCAATTCCAACACTACATATAACCAAAATGTTCACAACATCAATAAAAATGCAAGTGGTACATGGCGAATAAGGATGTAGATGTTTCACCAAGCACATCTCAAGCCTCCGAAAGTCACTATCTATGGATACACCAAGCCTTGACTAACTATTTCCTGAAAAATAGTTGTAAAGGGGTGAGCTTACGACTCAATAAGCAACTATTAATATAACAATGCATATATCACTTCTCAAGAACCAATTAAGCGATAATATAATAAAAGTTTTATAGACTAGGTTCAAACATAAATTATACCTTTAATTCCAATACATACCAATCATTCATAGAATTTATGCTAAACATATACTAAAAGTATACACAATATATACTAGACATATTCACAAGGTATACAAGCTTAACTTATGTATTAAAACATTCTTAATATATATCACAACCATATCAATTAACAATAACATATCATCATGAAACCAAAACTCATTTATTCTCATGAAACCAAAACTCATTTATTTATATCTCAACACCACAGTTTGGTATCCGACCAGAACTACCCAACAAGCGCTTTTCTTACAAGTGGTCATATACTGAGACTATTCGCCCATCTCAGTCATAGTTCTCACATCCTCATATTCTCACATATAAATTATTGGGTAGCTATACGCCCGACTCAGCTTGCCCATCTCACAATTCATATTTTCACATGTGACCACTGCCGAGACTATCCGCCCGGCTCAGTCCCAGATTTTACAATGAGTGGAGGCTACCCGCCCGGCTCAGTCCCACTATCACACATATTCCTCACATCATTCAATCAAGCCACATACACATACACAATTCACCTTTTATTAGCCATATCTCATTTCATATTATATTCAATCATAATTCAACATTCTTAAAATCCATATACTTATTTCATCTTACATCACATATCTTGTTCAATTCATTCATAGTAATACATTTCTCATATTCAAGAGAATTAATATATATAGACATTATATTAATAATTACTTATACAAAAGTGCTTCAACTCCTTCAAAAGCAAAGCTTCTCTTAGTAATTGGTGTCCCCTCTATCTTTGTCAATGCCTACACATAACTACACATCAATACCATATAATAAGCATGACTCTTGCATCCAACTCAACTCAATGCAACTAAGTACAACTCCATGCTCAAGGTTCCATGTATCCAAATAATTCACACATAAGTCCAAAAATTATAAAAATAATATTAAAACTAGTCATATGAGTCTACTTCTAATTTCAATTGGAATTTCTTAATTCAGACATGTGTGGTATTATTTTTGGATTTTTGATTGAAATCGGGCAAAACAGGGCTGACAGCATGAATAAGAAAATGTCGAGCCCTACTGGACAACCTTAACAGCAAAATCAGCTCAGTGCCAAAATATAAAAGTTATAGAGGACTCTCTAAAGTTTCCAGAGCAGCCAACCTTACTTAAATCAGAGCTTTACAACTCATGTTATGATCAAAAAACTAGGACTGATACAAATGGAAAACAAGACACAAATTTCACAACAACAAAACCTAACTCAATTAACCAAAAATAAATGCATGGCTTACTAAAATGATGCTCCAATGGCTAATAGATCTTCTAAAGCTCTCCAAGATTATTGCTAGATGAGTAGAACAAGATTAATTCTCCCAAAATCTCTCAAAACCACCTTTCTTCTCTTCTTCTCTAAATTCTCTACACACCAAACTCAAACATACACACACATATACACATACACTTACCCACTAATCAAAAACTACCAAGTATAGCCTTAGGTGTCCCCCTTAATTAAATACTTAATTATCACCAAATAAAATAATACTAATAATCTTGATAAATATATATAAATATCACCATAATATCACTTCACCTCCGTAATAAACTAGGATTATTACCTAATAATCCACAACTTCCTATTGTGATAAATTAGTTCAAACTTTTCTTATAAATAGGTCTCTCTCTACTAACATACACATACCCAAATTTACACATATTCCATAATTGAACTCTACATGTTATGAAAATATAATGTATGAACAGTGCATTTAATATACGGGTGTTACAACTTGGTTGCCTAATAAGCTAGGACTAGGCCAATTTATATTACTAAAATTCTTTCTAACATATTAAAATATTTTTTGGATGGACTAATCAATAAATGATTAAAAAATAAATAATTAACGTAATTATTACATTTTCTCATTGAATTATATTTTAATATTTAATTTTTGTTTAAATATTATTTATAGAAATAATTTTATTTTTATTTTTATTTTTAGTATTTTATATTAAATTATTACTTATTAGATTACTTTAGAATATAATAATTTTGACTAAATTACTTAAAAGCTATTGCTATTATATGTTTTTTATTTTATGTTAAATTGTATTTTTCATCCCCTGTTGTTGTCCAAGTTTGGGTTCTTAGTTTGGAACATGTGGGCGCAAGGGGACTTAAAGATTACTTTAAAATATTTTAATTTTTTACTTAATTATTAATATAATTATAGTGATTCCTTTCTATTATACATATTTTTATATTTCTTTTTATTATATAGTATAGTTTTATCTGTACATTATAAAATAGATATTTTGTAATTTTTAAAAGACACAATATTCAAAACATATAATTTCAATAATAAGTTCTCTGTTCATAATATCGTATAAGTGTTTGGTTCGATTTGACTTCTTTTGTTTTTGTCTAAAGCACTATTTTTTTTCCTTTATCTGTTTCTGATTTTTCTTATCAGAGCTTAATTCTTGTTTCATTGTTTAAACCATTATTTTTTATTTATCAGTTTTTAATTTTCTTATTAATTCTGTCTGAGTTATTTTGTTTCTTTGTGTAAAGCAATATTTTTTATTTATCAGTTTTTTTTTTATTTCTTATCAATTCTATCTAAGTTTTTTTTTTTTTTTTTTTGTCTAAAGTAATACTTTTGCTTTATCTGTTTATGGTTTTACGGTATTATAATTTGGTTCCATCTTAATTCTTTTATTTATGTAATACTTTACTTTATATGTTTTTGGTTTTCTTTTCCAGACTTTCTCTATATTTTTGTTCTTATCAAATTTTTTTAGTTGATTTTTTTCATATATATCTATTTCTAAAAATTTTGCCATGGAGAAAATTGATATTTTTGTATTTCCTAACCAATTATCATTGTTCCAATCTAGATCTTCTTGCTACTACGAGCCCAAACGAAATACTTCTGAAGGATATACTACTATGACTATAAGTAATTTTGAGACTCTTCTGAAAAGGTTTTCTATTGTAATTTTTTCTTCCAACTGTCCTATCTCATTCTAAGTAATATCAATCTTTTATCAGTATTGGCAAATCATACAATAGATATTTTTACCAAATCTCATCTTTCAGACCACTTTCAAAAATTAGTCATCGAACTTAAGCTGATATGAGTAATACCACTTTGAGTTTGAGAAAGGGTGATAATATGATTATATATATAATTATAATGATTTTCTTACTATTGTATAGAGATTTTTATATTTTTTTCCTTTTATAGTTCTATGTGTACATGAACAATAGGCATACTTTTATAATATTGTAGGCGGTAGAGTTTAGTGTACGCTCAACTATTCGATAACCACAACACTATAAGGTTTTACAACCCACTTGGAAGATACAAAACTAGTCATAAAAGCTATAATTGGAGAAGGAGTCACCACCTAGGTAATTAACAGGACCACCGAATTTTGCGATAACTGGATTTCATGGAGGCCTAGCAACTGTCTTCAGAGACTGAGTTCAGATACTGGACTTCTATTTATGTTTCACTTATTATAATTGTCTATCTTTTAACCATTTCCTTATTAACATGCAATTTATCATTTTAAACATGTGCAACTTAATTACATATCATGAAATTTAATTAGGTGTTACCATATAATCACATAGTATATATTATTATTATTACATATTAAACCATGCCATTTAAATTATATCACATGCAACTAAGTTATTATCCACATGCAACATCAACCAACAATATAAATATTTATCACAATATGCACACATCCAAGCAAATAAATAAGACATTCAAAGAGAGGGGAGGAGAAAAAAATACAACCTATATTAATAACAATAAAAATCTATCCTAACCTATACTAAAAAATCCTAACCTATACTAAAAAAGAGGGAAGGAGAAATGAAACTCAAAATAAATAAATAAAACATTTCAAAGTCCAAGTTCATAAGAGAAGGAAGGGAAGAGAAATAAATTACAACACATAAATAAAAATATAATTTAAATATCCTAACTAACTAAGCCCAATTTCCATAAGGCTTTTATAAAGTCCAACTCCATAATTTACTAATGGGATAACAGCTCTGGTAGTCCTAAAAAAAATATTTTTTCAATTGAGTCCTAGAAGAAAAAAATTTTACAATCAAATCCTAAAATAAATTAAAATGTTGACCGTTAGTTCTAGCCTGTCAAATATAACAAAACTTACCGATGTGTCAGACAGCTTGCACTCCTTGTTAACAGCTCACCCGCCATGTCATCTATATTTGCCATGTTGTTCCGCCATATCAGATCTATATTAAATGAAAGTACCTATCAAAACACATCTCATCCTTATTAGCATCAACCCATTCTTTATACTGTTTCAAAAACATCTTATACCTATTAAAACACATCGTTTCAGTGTCACATTTTTCCCTATTATCCAATTCCTCGATTACCACTCTCTCCACCTGCAACTTATGAGCTTCTCTGATAAACTCAAGCTCTTTCCTATCAATCTCCCAACCTCTAGGCGGCAAATCCCTAGGCGACACGTGTCTCAAAACCAAAGGGCCTGCCCACAACGTTTCTAGTGTTTCTGGAATTTCACCTTTGATTTTGAACAGCTTTTTGATCCACTCGTCTTCAGTTAATCCCATTTCTTTCATCTTTTGGCGATGGTAGCATTTTGACAGACATCCATTAATGCTCTTTAAGAAGATAAAAGATTATGAGACTTATTATGAGATATGTGGATAGCTCTGCACTAATTCCATATGTGCTTATTGTGAATGTAACTTTTACCTCCATAATTATTGTTTGGATATCCTACGACAAGAGATCCAACACTTCTCTTATCTATGCACTCTCATAATGCTCACAACTCCTTTCTATCAATGCAATATTTATAGCAAAGAAAGCTCTGGCTTGATCTTTTACTACAGCGAGTGTTATTTCCATCTGTGTGCTAATTATTTTTCAAATATCTTTTGTGCTTTCAGAAAAGATCGAGCATTTTCTTCTTCCCTGCCCTCTTACCTTAATAACCTCAGACTTCACATGCAATGTTTGTTATGAAAATTGCTCAGGCTTCAGCTACAACTGCAAGAATTGCTATTTTGACATGGATATTAAGTGTTCCCAAGCTCCTATCATAAAATTTAACAGTGAAGAAAAGTACATCTAGCAGTTTAATCATCGACATCCATTGATACTCCTTCAAAAGATGCAAAAATTTTAAGCTCATTGTGAAATGTATGGAAACCTTTGCTCAGAGCTTACTTGCAGTTGCTAAAAATGCAACTTTTATCTTCACAAATCTTGCATGGATGCTCTATGTCAAGAGATTCAATATTATTTCATCCATGTACCCTCACTCTGATAACAGCTCTATCTTATTAATGTGATAGTTGCAACAAAATCTCCTTAGGCTTGACTTTATGCTGCAGCAAGTGCTATTTTCATCTTTGTGTTGGATGCTCTATATTGCTTAAGAAAATTCAATGCTTCCTTCATAGGCATCCTCTAAGACTTGGTGAAAAAAACGTCGTCGATGATTTTTTATGCAATGCATGTGGAACATGTTGCTCAGGATATACCTATGATTACAAGGAATGCAACTTTTTTTTACACAAATCATGTGCTAAACTACCAAAAGAGAACCATCATCCTTTTCACTTCCAGTATCCTCTTTCCTTATTGAAGATAACTTATCAACTTTCAAGAAAAGTAAGGTGCAATTTATATCTAAAGGAATGTTATGATTTTGCCTATTGTTATGAGCAATGCGATATTCGAATCCATGTTAAATGTGCTTCTGGTGACTGGAGAGGTACCTCTTCCCCTTCGTTAAGTGATTTGCAAGAAAAATCAGCTTTCGAAGTGAGAATTTCTTCCCATGGGGCCCACCCATGCTCGATCCAGTTTTTGCGATTCCATTCTTCCTCCCTGGCCTTGTCACTGAAAATGGGGCCGAAGAATTCGGTCAAGTTGTCGTCTATTGGAAATTCATTGGAGCTGAAACATCTTGGAGGTACTGACGTGGAAAGTGAGGGAGGGGTTGTGGTTATGAAAAAAGGGAGGATGACATAGAGGGTGAGGTGTTAACAAGGAGTGCAAGCTGTCTGACACATCATCAACTTCTGTTATATTTGACAGGCTAGGACTAATAGTCAATATTTTAATTTGTTTTAGGACTTGATTGTAAAATTTTTTTCTTCTAGAACTCAATTGAAAAAACATAACTTTCTTTAGGATTGACAGAGCTATTATCCCTTTACTAATCTTTAAAATAAAAGACTTAGTCCAAAACCATAAAAAAGAAAAAAATAAATAAATAAAGCCCCAAATAAATTATTCCTAAAAAATAATAAACTAAATAAAAGGCTCATTAGATAAGCCAATTAGACAAACCTATTAATTAGTGAACCATACAAAATACTTTCCTTCTTTTTTTTTTTTTTTTTTGGCAGAGAATCTCCCTTATCTATAAATTTTTCCTAACAAAACCCTATTACTTAAAGTATAATTTTTATTATTAAAATTAAATTATGATCTTATCTATATCCTTAAAAACCTCATCTGCTGTAGATAACCAATATTTATTATTTTTAAATTTTTCCTCTAACAAACTTATCTTTTTTATTGTATTTATTTTTAATTTGGCTTTTGGGCCATAGACTTAAATTTCAGGCTAAAAGACTTTGTTAAAAAAAAAAAAAGACCGATTCATATTGGAATTTTGCTCTTTGTTGTTGCCGTAAACATCAATTCCTTCAAATTTTAGGATCATTATTGGGTTCTCAATGTATTTTTCAGCAACTCAAAATTTAGGTGCTGACAAATATTCAAGACACAATATTTAAAACATACAATTTCGATAATATATTTTTAATTCATAATATTAATTAAATAACAAAAATAAATATAACAAATAATTTTATAATTTAAATTAGAGAAAATAAAATTTTAAATTTTAAATTAAAGATCAATATTTAAATAAATGGAATATTGAAATATAAATAAAAAGATAAAAAGATGTTCAAAATATTATAATTCAGTGAAAACAATTGTTTGTTATTTATTGTTTTAAAATTAAATAATAATGATAATTAGATTTTAAATATCAATATTTTAATAGTTAAAAAATTTCAGTACTTAAAAATAAAAATTTAAAAATTAATTAACAAAAAAAACAGCTGGCCGTAGACTGTTCTTACTTAAACTAAGGTTTCGAGTTCGAGTCCTAGTGAACACAGAAATACTAAATAGTTGTTGGGAGACCTTTACCACCCTTGTAGTCCTACCCGGATCGAACTGGATTAGTCAGAATCTAATGGGCTCTGGATAACTGTGGTTCATAAATATAAATATATATATATATATATATAATATTTTAGCAGCCAAAGATTCATGCGGCATTTGTTAATTTTGGGTTTAAATTTGTACCCTCCTTTTTTTTCAGGTTGAAAATATTATCAATTAAGAATAATTAAATTCATGTGAACATTATAGTTGAACACAAAGGGTGAACGAACCAATTTAATAATAACCATGACATCTAAAGTAAACTAATTTAACAATTTAATATTAATTATATTTTAACATTGAACAGGCTAATATATAGGGCTGAGCACGGGACGGAGAAAAAACCGAATCGAAAATCTGAACCGATAGACAAAAAAACCGTATCGAACCGATTAATTTTAACTCCAAACCGAATGAAACCGGATTGTTTTACTAATCTGGTACGGTACTGGAGATTTGTAAAAAACCATACTGGAACCGAACCGAAACCGACCCGAAAACCGTACCGAACCGAAAACCGAATATAGTACCGGATATTATATGAATAAATAATATATAGATATTAATATTTATTATTGAACTTAATTTTATAGTTTATATATATATATATATATATATATATATATATATATA
>CATIWO010132427.1:0-22877 GCA_949673435.1 Macaranga tanarius | reverse complement strand
TCCCGACCCGTGTTCAGGGTATTCAAATCTTCCAGCAGACTACACGGGCAAACACACAGTCGTGTTGCTGCCTGTATTCACAAAAGCATCAAAAATTAACTTCATTTGCTCCTAATCTTCGATTGATCCATATCCAACCTTGATTAATGACCTACAAACATCAAATAAACATAAATATCCTATCTAAATAGAAATTAACACACTTTATCACAAAATTTATATAAATTACATACCTAAAACATAACAAAATATACCCTAATCAGTCTCAAAATAATGTTAATGGTAATTCAGATGTTGCAAATATTACTATTCGTGTGAGAGAAGTTCCAGCTGAAAGTAAAACTATTGTTCCTGTTGACAACACGTATTTAGATAAAAAAGATGAGGATGTAGATGATCACGAAGGTGGATTTCAGTCAGATGATGATGATTGGAGCTGTACAAGCACAGATGAAAGTGACAATGAACATGGTGTTAGGAGCAGGTTTCCAATATTTGATCCAAAATCTGAGAAAATATTTATATGTTTGGGGATGACTTTTAGGGATGCAAGAGCTTTTAAAGAAATAATTACAAGATTTTCAGTACAAGAGAGAAGAACTTTGAAAGTGATCAGAAATATAAATGGTCAAACTAGAGTGAAGTGTGTGAAAAAAAGTTATCCCTTCACACTATATGCTTCTTTTGATAATACAATAAAGCGTTATCAAGTTAAGACTTTTAAGCCAATGCATACTTGTTCAGTTTCTTATAAGAATAAAAGAGTTACAGCCAAATGGTTAGCTGCCAATTACTTGTACAAATATAAGTGCATACATGCTATGAAGTTGTAAGATTTACAGACATTGGTAGAGGAGGATTTAAAGGTCAACATGTCATTCACACAACTTAGAAGACTAAGTTAATGACAATAGCTAGATTAGAGAGTGATTTAAAAATAGAATATGGATTGTTGTGGGACTATTTGACAGAGCTTCAAATGGCAAATCCTGGAACCACTACAACTATGAATGTCCAGAGGCCTATTCCTACAGAGCTGCCTATTTTTCAGAGGCTGTGTATGTCATTTCAGTGCTTCAAATAAGGGTTCTTAGGTGGTTGTAGAAGGATAATAGGTCTAAATGGCTATTTTTTAAAGGGGGCTATTAAAGGTGAGATACTTGTAGCAGTAGGTCGAGACGGGAATAACCAAATATTCCCTGTAGCTTGGGCTGTGGTGACTTCAGAGAGCAAAGCAAATTAGAACTGGTTTCTTGAATCATTGGCAAAGGATTTAGACATGAAAGATGGTTCTGGATGGTCTATTATTACTGACCAGCAAAAGATAAGTGATAATCAAGAACTTTTATGAGATAAATGCATTGTCATTTAAGTTAAGACTATTATTTTTGTGTTATCTACAAAAAATTTATTAATTTGCTCATTTTTTATTAATGTAGGGTTTGCTTGATGCTGTTAGTACACAACTACCACATGCAGAGTATAGATGATGTGTTAGGCATTTGTATGCCAACTAGAGGAATAAACACAAAAATAAAGCACTACAAAAGTAGTTTTGGATGTGTGCCAAGTTAAATAACATGCCAGATTTTGAAGCAAATATGGAAGAGATGAAAAAAATAACATCCAAAGGCTTTGACGATATGCTGGAAACTCATCCTAGGCACTGGTGCAGGGCATATTTCAATACACAGGAGAAGTGCGATATTGTTGACAATAACTTGATTGAAGTTTTTAATGGTACTATAGTTGCATCAAGGGAGAAAAGCATTTACTCTATGTTAGAGGATATTAGGAAGATGGTAATGAGTAGGTTGAGAGATAATAGGGGTCGTTGTGATAAATGGTTGTGTGACTTTAGCCTTAGAATTAGGAAAAAATTATATGATAATTGCATTGAAAGCTCAAATTGTCAAATGCTTTGGAATGGTGATAGTGGGTTTGAGGTTGGATACAAGGGAGATACTTATGTTGTAGATCTAAAAAAGATGACTTGTCCTTGTCGAGCATGGGATTTGATAGGAATTCCCTGTCACCATGCAATTTGTGCTATATATCATGTAGACAAGAATCCTAAAGATTTTATCCATAATTAGTATAGGAAGGACAAATACAAAGCTACATATGGAAATATGATGCAGTGTATTATTAGTAGAAGATTTTGGAAAAAAAATATCAGCTGATCCACCACAGCCACCACCTGACAAGAGAATGCCTGGAAGACCTGCTAAGGTTAGAAGAAGAGAAGAACGTGAGCTGAGAAATGGAACTAAAATGTCTAGACATGGCAGGTTGATAACATGTCAAGTCTGTTATCAAATAGGCTATAATAGGTAGTCATGTGCATTTCTGAAGGAAGGGAGGTAAAATAATCCTATCAATACAACAGAGGTGGATCTGAATAATATAGAGGACAGCAATCATCAATAAAGACCAAAAAAAATGAAAGTAAATGAATGTTGGTTATGCTATGTTTGTTGATATGGTTTTTGAGTATAATATGATGTGTTTTGTATCTATTTTATGATTGTTGTCATAACTAGTAAGTGTTGTAAAAATGCAGGTTATGGGTAGGAAAGCAACGCATTTGAATGCTACTATTTCAGTGGGTGAGAATGTAAACAAAGTAAATTCCATACATTAACAAGGTAATATGTTGTTTAAACATGGATTATTATTAATGCTATTACTTCTGAACAGGTATCTACAATATTAACTTCAGCATAACATGTACCTATAGCATCAACATCAGTTGAAACCTTAGATGGCAGAGATAATTCATATTTCACCATTTCTTATTCAAGGAAGAAAAAATTAGCCTATGCTCATGCAACTCAGCCAAGTGCTTCTTCTAGCAAACTTCGACCTTGGAAGCCTTCGGGATTTGCTTCATAGCCAATACAAGGGGTTGATGTGTACTCAGACTTACAAACAAGTAGTATGATAATAAATGTAAGTAAGATTACGATCTTTTGTTGTTGTTTTGCATATCTGATTGAAATTTTATTTTGCATATCTGATTGAGTTTTGTAAATGTGCTATTAAAGTAATAATAATTAAAATGTGCAGCCTAAAACACCTAGACAGTGAGTTTTAGTTCAATGTGGGAAAATTAGGTCTGGTTGTGAGAATGAACCAGCCTTCATAACAGAAAGGATACAAGGCTTCAAAAAATAAGGAAAACATTTCATCACTACTACACAACTTCAAGTATAGTTTTTTATTCCTTGATTATTTATGATATAAAATACACACTTAAAAATTATATTATTTAAATATTTTTTAGGCTAATCAACAAAAAAGAGCAAGATCAATTGGTAAATCAGACATGAGGAAAACATCAAGTGGTAATGCTACAAAATCTGCACTAAGTTTACAAGAGCAAATACCTACAACATGTTTACAAGAGCCTCCTGTTGGTACACAAGAATCAGAAGCAAGACCAAATACCTGAATTGTAACTGAATTAATTTTACTGTGGGACTATATTTTTTTGCTACTTATTAAATTGATGTGCTATATACATCAAGCTCTTGTTCATTTGCCAAGATAGAAAAACTTGGTTTATTTTTTTGGATTGTATTGAATTGATGTGTTTATTACATCAATCAATTTTTGTTTATGCTCTATTTATATGTCTTGGCAATATAAGCCAATGCTATTGTGGCTTTTATGGTTTTGCACACAACGTATAGTAGTTGTTATTCATTTTAAATATATTAGTGGCTGCATAAGTCTTACTTCTTAATCATGTGGAGTTTGTCAAAATTTCCCTATTTGTTAGTTTCCTTCAGGTGTATATCTCTATAGTTTTCCTAGTTTGGCGCATTGGGTTATTTTTAGTATGCTATTTAAGTTTTCCTCATTTAGTTTGTCAGTTAGTTTAACTTATTAGTTGGTTTCTGGTATGTGCATGATTTATGATGCTTTCTAGGAGAACCTGAGGATCTTGTCAAACATAAATACATAGGTAATGATAAGTTACAGAACTTTTTCTTGTATTTGTTAATAGTCGATGCATTTGTCTTTGAATGCATTTATCTTTGATTGATTGTTTTGAGTTCATTGTTTGGTTTGCTTTTATTCTTGTTGGGAATTTATTGCAGAGATAAATCCTCTTGTTTCTGTTTCATTGCAAGATGAAACTGTGTTCTTGTTAGGATTTTGTTTCTGTTTCATTGCAGGATAAAACTATGTACTAATAAATTAAAATTAGAATTAAGATGCTGTGAATTGATTCTGTTCTGTTTCTCTTTAGTAGAATACAATAAATTCTATTTATTTAAGACCAAATTTTTATTTTATATGGGAAACCATATATATTAAATATATGTTCTGTTGGACTCTTGAATCTTGATCGGTTTTTGAGGAGATGAGAATTTGTCCTTCCATTTTTGAAGATCTCTTAATGAAAATACTTTAAATGTTAATGTCTGTTCATTTTGCAAGATCTCTTAATGAAAAAATATATTAAATATATTAAATATATTAAAAATGTCTGTTCATTTTATTAATGTCTTTTAATAAAAGAGAAGTGTCGCATTATTTTTTCTAAAATGTGTAAATAAGAAAGGGAAAAAATTAAGAAGTATAATGGAAGTAGGTATGTATATATATAATATATGGAGGAGAGCTGTATAAAACAATTGAAGATGAAAACAGAATAAATTAATTCTAGAAAGGATTACATTCATGAATTAGGTTCAATTAAATTAATATCTGAAGAAGTAATTAACCATTTCTCTGATTTTTCAACATTTGAATTAATTTTTTTGGTAGCATCGAATAGAAAATCCTAAAGAAAAAATGAAAATACTAATCAGTCCCAGGGGCCATAGCAGATCAATAAGGGCTTTTTGATTATTATTTACATTGAAGAAAATTCAACAATTCATCATAACAGCACCAGAGTGTACAATGAAATTTACTCCTTATGAAAAAAAAAAGACAAATGGACCAGAGATATTAATTTGAAATCAATTGAAAATAAAACAATTAACTTGATATCCACAAATTAGATCATCCTACACACATGTGAGCACCTAGCTCCCGAAACTGATCATCAGCTTCCACAGTATCATCTGATAGGGGAGAACATGAACTCTCTCTTTCAGAACTTCTATGGCATGGAGCACCAACTAGGAAGTCTTAATTATACCAGTTTATTTAACCGTTAACATAAAATTGCCTTCTCTAGCTCCTCAAGCCCTGGCTGCTCCATACTTCCTGCTTTCTTGATCGCTTCATCATATCAACTACTATAACCTTGACAACAGTTGGCGAGAAACAAGCACATCAATTTAAAGGATATAATAAAAGAAGAAAGACAAAAGCAGGAAAAGTACCATATGAAAGTATACAAATAGCATATCTTAGACATGTTGTCTACAAATTTTCCAAATAATTCAATACAATAGGGTTGAGCATATATGACATTGATGTGCCATATTACCAAAATAAAATTCTATTTTCCCATATAAAACACTGTAAAACATAATTAATTTATTTGAGGCCAAATTATCTTCTTAATGAGCAGGTCTCCTGCAAACCACTGTAAAATAAGTTTTATCATGATATTAGAATTACAAAACATTAATGACACATAAAGCAAATTCACTATTTCTCTGCCCTCAAATCATCCAAAAACACAATCCTCTTATATTTAACAAAAACCAATTGCAAAAACCAGATCATCGTCCCAAGTTAATCAACATGACATGTTAGCCAAAGCCAAATCAATAACAACACTTTTTATTGAATAATTTGAAAAAAATCTGCTAGCCTTTTTAAGTGAGTGCTTAAATCTGATTTATAAGCTGTCTACCGAAAGAAATCTAATTTACAACAGAGAACATATATGAATATTTACAAGAAAATCATAATTCATTATCACAATTAACAACACAAATATTCTAAACAAAATTACGGTTCATTATTATAGTCACTTAATCCAAGTATTTAATTAACTTAAACATACTGATTAAACATAATTAACTACTGCCAAAACACTTTACTACTGTCTAAATACTTCCTTTGAAGCTCTTTAACTACTGCAAACTAACTAATTCTCTTCACATTATCACTTGAAGATAATAACAATTACTAACAAAATCACAATTACCCAGAGTCTTTTTTCCCTTTCTTTGCTCCCTTGTAATTGAAGTTCTAACCTTGACTTGCTGTTCAACAACCCAGAAATTATACGTCTTGATTTCTCGCATAATTGATTTTCTGCCCATTGAAAAGATCGATTGCATGATTGATCTTCACAGCTCCAAAACATTCTTCCTGGATTGGAATTCGTCCATGATGTTCTCATCACACGTTGCTTTCCACATGGACATCTTACTTCCATAGTGTTGGTGACTTCCTATAAGCTTTAATAGAGTCGCAAGAACAACGATCTCTTCTTGCTTTTCTCTGTAACTTTTTCTTTCTAAAATCCCTAGAATACGATATGAATAACAACCACATTATAATGAAATGCTTTAAGGGTAGTCTTGTCATTTTAATTTGCCGTTTGTTGAAGTGGCAGGTGATGAAGCACAAAGTGGGCCCCAATGTTGTACAGTCAGCATTCCGGCAGGGTGCTTCTGGTCAAAAGCACCACAATCACTGCAACTTCAAAAGTTTAGAAACCAAATTTGAAAAAAAAAAAAAAGGTGAGACACCAAAATAGCAGAAATTAAAAAATTGAGACACCAAAAATGTACTTTTCTCTTATTTTATTAACACGATTGGTAATTTCCAATAAAAAATTTCTTTTAGGAATATAATTTTAAAATTTTTTTTGTTGCACTCAAAATTTATTTATTTTTATCAAAATGCAACATTAATTCTTATGAACAATAATAATAATAAAAAAAAAAGTAGCCGACATCTTGAAGGAAACAAATGTGTATCACTGTATTGCATAGGACTACTGGCCCAAAATGATAATGGAAGTTTTATTATCTTAGCAGTAAAATTTTACAATTCTTCTTTATTCACATCAAAGCAAAATGTTTTTATAATATTGAAATTATTTAATTATTATCTTCAACTAATTAACATACAAATGAGAAAGATATTTTAGTAATTTCTATATTAATTTTTTATTGATCAAATAGTGACTAAAATTTTTTAAAAATCACATTCTTTAGAAATTTATTAGTATTAAAAATTTAAATGTTTATGAGTTTTTACGATTTTAATTTATTTTTTAACTTTAACAAAAATATTTTAATTTCAGTCGCCAACAGTTTTAACACGAGTAATCATTTGATTAAAATTAAATAAAAGATCCTGATAGGGCATATATAAAATATTAGATTTATATTTTTTAAATTGCAGCATTTTTAAAAGAATATTGGTATAAAAAAATTTAATATTTTAAACTTCATAATTTTATTTTAACTTTTTCAAATCATTTAATAAAAATTGATTAAAAATCGCTAGCATAACAATTAAAAAAATTAAATTTATCTTTGATAACTTTTAAAATTTATGAATGGTTATTATTCTAATAAATTTAAAACTTATATATATGTGGTAGAATATTATACATTTCCTTTACATTTAAAGTTACTTGTTTTTAATTGATTTTAAATAAATAATTACTCAGCAAGTTCTAAAAATTCAAATTATCTATAGTAATAATGTTTTTATATTAAAAATCTATTATTTTAAAGTTATTAATAATTATTTATAAATTTAATAATTTATAAATTTAATAATTTATCAAGGGTAATTTAATTTTTACTACTACATCAATATTTTCATTTATTTTCAACCAAATAATACTTTCTATGGAAATTGCTAAAATTTGATTTAATCAATATATCTTTATTGAAATTTAAAAATTAAAATGTTAAAAAGTACAAACAATTAATTTTTTTTATTCTAATACATCATTAACAATTTACAATAATAAATTTAACATTTTATAATTGTTATGTCCCCATTTTTATTTGATTTTATTTAAATAATTATTTGTGTTAAAATTGTAAAAAAAATTAGCGAAATTAATACATGTCATCGAAACTAAAAAACATTAAAATAAAATTATAAAAAATCATAAATATTTAAATTTTTAGTACTAATATTTCTCTTTTAGATAATGAGTTAAACCCATACAATAATATTAATAGAAATTTTTCAAACCCTAACAACCTCTTTTTTCTTTCTCTAATTTTCATAAAAAATTCTCATTTATTAGCCGCCATTGTTCATCTGGAGATTGATTATGGTCTCTTTATATTTGATTTATTTTATTTCATTTTTTATTCTAATACAGAAATCATGACCGTCGGAGATATTTTATAGAGATGTGAGAATGCTTCAGGGCAAAATATCAATTTTGAGAAATCTGAAATTCTTTAGTGCTAACATTTCTACTGATGCACATTCTTTTTTACCAAAATTGTTTAGGAGTTCAACAAGTTGATAGACATGCCAAATACTTAAGATTGCTAATGGTAATTAGTATATAAAAAAAGCTCTTATTCCAAGGCATTCTTGATAGAGTTTGAAAGAAGATTGCAAATTGGAAAGCACAACTCTTATCGGTGGCGGACAAAGAAATTTTGATTAAAGCAATGGCTCAGTTTATCCCAGTGCACTTGATGAGTTGTTTTAAGCTCCTTTTGTAGATTTATTAAAAGATCAACTTATTGCTATCTAATTTTTTATGGGGACAAAAAGAAGAGGAAAGGCATATGCATTGGTGCTCATGGGATTTACTATGCAAGTCAAAAGAAGATGGGAGTATGGGGTTCCGTAATATACAAGCTTTTAATACTACTTTGCTAGGCAAACAAGGGTGGAGACTCTTAACACAATATGATTCTCTTCTAGCTCATACGTTAAAGGCAAAATATTATTCCCAAAATTCATTTATGGAAGTAACTAAGGGCTTTAACCCTAGTTTCTCTTAGAGTAGCATCATTGAAGCAATGGACCTTTTGGCAATGGGGAGTGCATATGTATATGGCATGATAGTTGGCTTTCAAAAAATTTACAATTCAACGTTGCTCCTCCTCAAGTCGATGTAGACCAACAAAGTACAGTTAGTTCCCTTATGCACCAAGATAAATAAAGTTGGAACTGTGAGTTAATTAAGGAAATATTTCCTTTTATTGAAGCAAAGTAGATCTTACAAATGCCATTAAGTTGGTAGTATTAAGGATATATATTTTATTCTAATTTGTTATAATTTGAATTTTGTAATTACTATAATCTTATCACATTGTATCTATATAAATTTGAATTTTGTAATTACTATAATTTTATCATATTGTATCTATATAAACCAATGTACACAGCTATATTCAATCAATGAAATATTTTGTACTTCTCCTCATTATATTAGAGTTTACATGGTATCAGAGCTATCATGGCAAATAATGCTCAAATTATTCCTACAACCTCTTCTTCTACTACAACCATTCCTATATCTTCTTATACTTCTTTTTCTATTAAGCTAAACTCTCACAACTATTTGGCATGGAAAACTCAGATAATTCCTCTTCTAAACTCACATAATTTTCTTGGATATATTAATGGAAATACACTAACACCTCCTCAAACAATCATGAATACAAATACACCACCCACTCCTATACCAAATCCTGATTTTCAGCTTTAGTTCTAAAAAGATCAATTGGTTCTTTCATGGATTCTTTCTAGCATTACTAAAGAAGCCTTTCTTTATATTACTGGTTTAACATCTTCTTAATCTGTGTGATCAGCTCTTGAAAACACTTTTGGTGCCATCTTTCAAAATAAACAGCTTCAATTAGACATCCAACTTCAAGAACTTAAGCAAAATGATATGCCTATTGCTCAGTATCTTCAAAAGGCAAAATCTTTATCTGATGAACTCTCTCCAACCGGAAGGACTCTCACCTCTTTTGAATTTAATGTCATTATTTATTGAAACACAAATAAAGAATTTTGCATCCTTATTTTTAGTTTGAATATGAGTTTTATCCTAGTAATTTTCAATAATTTGTTTGCTCAGTTTGTCTCCCATGAGATCTTAATCAAAAGCCAAGAAGAACCACCTATAGCTAATGTTGCTTACAAGCCTCCATTACTACCTACACCTTTTGCTACCTCACTACAAACTTGACTTCCCTTTCAGCCCCGATCTTCATTCTTTAATCAGTTTCGACCTCGACCTTCATGGAATAATAAGAGACGTAGGGGACCTCAATGTCAAATTTGTGGCTACAATAACCACACTACTAAATTTTGTAGACGGTGATATCAAAATTCAAGATCTTCTTCTGCCCTAAATTATCAAGCTAATATTGCTTATATTACCATGTCTCATCAGTCTCTGGCATATTCTTATTCCAATCTTTTTCTACTTAGACAACCATCAGTTTAACCATAGATAGCGAACACTGGAGCTAGTTCTCATATTACTTCGGACATTGCTGCTCTTCATATCCCTCAATCATACTCAGGTGGTGATCCTCTTATTGTTGGTAATGGGCAAGGTTTGCCAATAAACAACACTGGTACATCTTATATATCCACTCCTTCAAATAATTTTATTCTTCGTAATACTTTACATGTGCCTTCAATTACCAAGCCATTGCTTTCAGTTCAAAAATATTGTACTGACAACAAATGTTTTTTTGAATTTTAGCCTTCTTATTTTCTTATTAAGGACTAGCAAACACAGAAAGAGCTCCTACAAGGCGTGGCTGAACATGGACTTTACAAATTTCCAGATTATAAACCTTATGAAGTTTTGTTTGCTGATGTTGTTCTTTTTTCTATTTGGCACTCTAGGTTGGGCCATCCATAAGTTCGTATAGTCAAAGAAACAATTTCATAAAATGGTTTTTCTTCTACTTCTGCTATCACACAAACCACATGTTCTGCTTGTTATCAAGGAAAATTGGCCAAAATTCCTCTAGCTTCTGTAGAACATAAAAGCACTATACCATTTAACATTGTTCATTCTGATGTATGGGGGCCTTCTCCTATGTTGTCTAATTTAGGATTTTGATATTTTATCTTGTTTATTGATGATTTTACTTATTTCATTTAGATTTTCTTTATGAAGAATAAAAGTGGGGTTTATGATATTTTTGTCAATTTTCATACTTTTGTTCAAACTCAATTCTCATATTCCATTAAAGATTTTCATTCAGATTGGGGTAGTGAATTCCAGAAATTATATAAATTCTTTCAGTCTCATGGTATTATACACTATATTGCCTGCCCTTACACACATGAATAGAATGGCACTACAGAATATAAAATTCGTCATATTGTAGACACTAGCCTTACTTTATTAGCTTACTCTTCTATTCTATTCAAATTCTAGCCTTATGCATTTGATGCTAGTATTTTTCTTATTAATGAAATGCTGTCTAAAATAACTCATAATACCTATCCTTACTCTTTATTACTTGGTAAAGTTCTAGATTATAAGTTTTTGAGAATTTTTTATTGTTCCATTTATCCTCTTTTAAGGCCTTATAATAGACATAAGTTTGAATTTCGAACCAATAGATGTGTGTATTTGAGGGTGTCATAAGTGTCTTAATCCTAATACTAGTAAAATTTATGTGGTTAGGCATGTTCAGTTTGATGAGTCTTTTTTTCCCTAAGAAATTGGTATTTTGAATACTACCAATAGTGATATGATATCCAATTCGAATTCTAATCATTAGATGACATTTTTTTAAGTCCTAACAGCCCCGCAGGTATGCCTTCTATCTCTACTCATTTAAATTTTGATTCTTTATCTATTGCTAATCCTATCTTATCTCAAATACCTTTTAATAATTTGAATATTTCAACTTCCTCATATTTATCACCTACTTCTTCTCCACCCAAATCTCAAACCTTCAACACCTCTTCTTTTTTATCTCCAAATTTAACTACAACACCTATTAATCATTCTTTATCTTCTAATGATTCACATCATCCAATCAAATTTTAATCCTTGCATGAGATCTTACATGACAATCCAAATACCTAACATACAGATATACAAAATATTTAACCTGCCGATATCTCTAATATTCCCCCTATATCTACCTCAAAAACTCATCCAATGACCTTACATCCTTCTACCATGCACCATAAACAAGCTCATTTAACCATTTCTTCTCCAGATTATACTCAACCTAAACCTTCCACTTTTGCTCAAGCTAATAAATATGTAGTTTGGAAAGAGGCTATGCAACATGAATATGATGCCTTGCTTGAGAATCAAACCTGGTGTTTAATTCCTAGACATAGAGACAAAAATATTATGAGTAATAAATGGGTCTTTTGAATTAAAAGAAATTCTGATGGTTCAATTTCCAGATATAAAGCCAGGTTGGTAGCAAAAGGATATAATCAGTAATTTGAAAGTGATTACAATGAGACGTTCAGTTCGATAGTTAAAGCCACAACAATTCGTACTGTGATTAGTATTGCTTCTATGAGACAATGGTCTCTACACAAACTTGATGTATCAAATGCTTTTCTTTATGGTTTTTTAACTAATGAAGTTCATATGGAGCAACCCCAAGGCTTTGTTGATGTTCATAATCCTAACCATGTTTAGTTGTTGAAGTGATCCTTGTATGGGCTCAAACAGGCGCCACGAGCCTAGTTTCGTCGATTGAGCTTCTTTCTTACTACTTATGTGTTCAAGCTTCCAAAGTTGATTCTTCTTTATTTATTATGTATCATAGTTCATGTAATACCCTCAAACACAAGCAAACATGTGGTATAAGAAAATTTTCGCAAATAGTATGTACATATATATATATATATATATATATATATATATACATATATATATATATACATAACCCTTGTGTACAACACTGTCTATTATTTAACATATGCATTACACAAACTAACTTGTACATATGATGCTATTAAAAAATGCTAAACAAGACTAAGGATAAAGGTTGGTTGCACCAAACTCGCCTCAACCCACCTTAAGACTCAAACGCAAGCTTCTAGCTTTATCTAATCGAGTCCTGAAAAATATAGATGCAAAGGGGTGAGCTTGTGACTCAACAAGTAATCACTAATACAATGATATAAACATCACTTCTCAATATCTAATTAATAACAATTAATAAAATAACTAAAAGTGGACTACACGGGCGTGTCTCTTCCTATATAGTCTACTGGTCAAAGCCTTCATCGAAACATGGCCTGAAACATGGCCGTGTTTCTGTCTTAGCATCAACTGTCGAGTGCCAGTGTCTGCTCGCAGATATCTCCTCTGGCAAGTGCTAGACACTGGTGAGCACTAGTGTTTACTTGCAGCTGAAAATGCCAAGCTAAATATGCCCGTGTCTGAACCAAGGCACATAGTGTCTTATCACATGGCCTGAGACACACCTATGTCCACATCCTGATAGCACATTTCCACAATATATATAAAGTAATACACATCCATTCCATAATTCACTATTATAAATAAAAAGTTAACATTTGTAAACATACATGTGTAAGTATCAACACACCTCTATAATCAACACATTCATATTTCCATGATCTCAATAGCATATTCACATTTCAATCTCATTATTCAATATCTGGCCGGATCTATCCTCACATAATTGCCTCATATTTAGTCTTAATGGCTTATCAGAATCACAATTACAATCTCATATATATAACCATTTAGTGAGACTATTCACTCGGCTCAGTCTCATTCCATACATATCAATCATGGGTAGCTATCTGCCCGGCTCAGCTTTCCCATCGTACACAATCAGTAAAGACTATCCGCTCAGATCAGTCTTCACTTATCATATGTTCACACACATCATTATTTCCTCACATATTTTACCTTCTTGTGAAACACAACACACATAACATAATACAACTAAATGCAATTGCATCACAAATAAGTCATCATAATAATATTCCACCAATATTCCATCCATGATCACTAATCCACTCTCACATTTATAATATTCTTCATACAAAATTATAATATCCACCATAATCCATATATAAAGCACACATATCATCATTTGCCAACCAATCCTCACATTTCCAATACACAAAAGGGTGAAAACTTATTCTACATTATATTCACTAATCTATAAATTCATTTATTTCCATTAAATGAAATACATAATTATACATATAAGTTTAGCATATGTATATAACATATATTAGTAATTACTTACTTCCAAGTACTTCCAACTTCTAGAAGGGTCTTTCTTCTAATTATGAGTGCCCTCTTTCCCTTTATCAACTCCTACATATAATCATTCATCAATCTCACATAACACACATTGTACTTGCACCCAATCTCAACTAGGTGCAATTTAATACTCAAAGCTTGATATATCTAAATATTGCACACATAAGTCTAATGACTATGATTTTTCTACTGAAGCTAATGTTATGAGCCTACTAACAATTCCAATTGGATTTGCTCAATTCGGATAAGTATAGAATTATCTATGAATTATTGAAGCAATTCAGGTAAAACAGGACCACCAGCATGAGCACTAAAATATAGAATCCCGTTAGACTATTCTAACAATAGATTCAGTCCAAGCTCAAAACATAAAAATTATAGAGAACTCTTTGAAGTTTTTAGAGCCTCTACCTATGCTCAAATTAGAGCTCTATAGCCTAAATTATGATAAAACCCCTAGGATTGAAAAATAGGGAAAATAGAGCATGAATTTTGCAACAATCAAAACCTAACTCCAATCAACAAAATGTATGTAAAGCTTACCAATTGAGGCTCCAATTGATTAAAGACCTCCTAAAGCTTCTCAAACCTCTTGTTTGATAACTTGTGCAAGATTAAAATCTCTCAAAACTCACTCTTCTTCTTCCTACAACAATTCTCTACACTAACATATACACATACATACACACACACTCACACATCAATCACAAGCTTCCATTTGCCCCCCCTAAATGTCCTCATTAATTAATGCATAATTATAACATATATATAATAATAATAATCTACATAATTATAGACAAATATTACCATAATATCCTTCCTCTCTTAATGAAATGGGACTAATACATAATAACCCATAACCTTCTATTGTGACCATTAAATCCTAACTTTTCTTACAATTAAGTCCCTCTCTATAATTCATAAATACACCCATACTAAATTAAATCCACTATCTATTATGTATAAAATACAATATATAAGAAAAGAATTAGGTATTCTAGAATGCGGGTGTTACAGTTCGACTCCTTTACTAGTATTGGTATATATAGATGACATCATTGTTGCAGGCTCTAGTTCACTGCTGATTAATCGCTTCATTAAATCTCTACAAATAGAATTTTTGGTTCGGGGATATTAGTGCTTTTCAATTCTTTCTTGGTATTGAGGTTTTTTATAAGGCTATGGAATTTCTTTGAATCAAAGAAAATATTTGCATGACTTGTTAGTCAAAACGGGCATGCAAGATTCAAAAGGATGTCTTACTCCTATGGCCACTACACCTATTTTGCATCGAGATTCTGGTCCACTGTTTGCTAATGCGAAGTTATATAGACATGTGGTAGGTGCACTTCAATATGCCACTATGACAAGACCAGATATTACTTTTTCTGTAAATAAACTTTGTCAATTTATGCATAATCCAACTGAGTAATATTAGACAATAGTAAAATGCTTGCTTTTTTATATTAAACACACCTTGAATTATTCTTTTTATTTTGCAAGAGATGGATTTTCACTTGTAGTATTTTTCAGATAGTGACTAGGGTGGTTGTTCTAATGATCGTCGATCAACAGGTGGCTACGCAATCTATTTGGGTTCTTCCTTTATCTCTTGGAGTGCTAAGAAGCAGCCTACAATAGCTCGTTCTTCTACAGAGAGTGAATATAAAGTGATAGCTAATACAACTGCTGACTATTATGAACTATTATCTCCTCAGGTGATCAAATTGGAGACATATTTACCAAGCTGCTAGGAACTCGCTCCTTTGAGCATCTTGTCACAAAGCTGCACCTTCATGCTCCTTCTTCATCGACTTGAAGGGGGTGTTAAGGATATATATTCTATTCTAGTTTGTTATAATTTGAATTTTGTAATTACTATAATCTTATCACATTATATCTATATAAATTTGAATTTGTAATTACTATAATCTTATCACATTATATCTCTATAAACTAATGTACACAACTATATTTAATCAATGAAATACTTTCTACTTCTCCTAATTATATTATAGTTTACAGGTAGAACCTAACTGACTCTCTAATTTGGCATCATACCAATAACGGTATCTACTCAGTTAAATTCGTGTATCACTATTTAGCTTGCTATACAATTCTTAATGAACTGAATAGAGCCTCTTCTTCTTCTACCACAAGAAGCTAAAAATGCTTATGGAAAATTGGAGTACTACCCAAAGTAAAAAAAGCTTTTTGTGGAAGGTTATTCGGGATATTCTATTGGTTGATTTGATGTTAGTAAGATGAGGTCTAGTGCAAAAGGGTATCTATAAATACTATGGGGAAAAAACTGAGACCTTGGATCATACGTTGCGAAACTGCCAATTTAGTTTTCATTATTGGTATTGTAGTCCTTTAAGATTGGAAATCACATATTATATAAGGAGGGGGTATGTTGGGAAAATCCTCAAATTAAATAAAACCCTAGAACCCAATCTCATGCCAAATCAATTAAGAAATCAATACACTGTAGCGGAAGCGTACCTGAATCCATAGTGCAATCCTCAATCCTTAATCCTTGTGCAGCTGGCCTTCTAGGTCAGTACGTTTTCTTAGAGAATGCCTTTAGGTTTTCTCTCTGTATTCTCTCTATTGATGGGATGTAGAAAGAAGCAGAATAAATTCATTACATATGACCTAGGGACCATAACCACCTATATAGATAACAATCGTGTTACCTTTTGGTATTTCTATTTTAGCCCATCATTAAAATAAAATTACCCATTAGTCTCTACACATTAAAGGCCCACACCCTTTAGATATATTAAAGCCCAAATTTATCTAAATTCAATTTATCACTTTTATATGGGCTTAACCTAAATGACAGTCCACAATACTAGAGAAAGAAGAACTGCAATACCAGATGATTATATTGTATTTCTTCAAGAACATGAGGTTGACATTGAGTGATGGAAGATGATCCAATCAACTTTCGTCAAGCCATTGAAAGTTCTAATTCTCAGAAGTGGATTGATGCAATGAATGAGGAGATAAAGTCCATGAGAGACAATGACGTATGGGATCTTGTCCCATTGCCAGAAGGTGCAAAACCCATTGGTTGCAAATGGATATTTAAGACCAAAAGGGATTCAAATTCATTACGTATGACCTAGGGACCATAACCACCTATATAGATAACAATCCTGTTACCTTTTGGTTTCTATTTTAGCCCATCATTAAAATAGAATTACCCATTAGTCTCTATACATTAAAGGCCCACACCCTTTAGATACATTAAAGCCCAAATTTATCCAAATTCAATTGATCACTTTTATATGGGCTTAACCTATATGACAGTCCACAATACATAATTATTTACATATAAGCCCAATATTGGATTAAGGATCCAACAGGGTAGTTTAGGAGACTAGATTTTTCTGTGGCATAGTAGGCTACCATCGAAGGCATTTATAATATTTGTAATGTTGCTTTGGAAATTATGGTATGCCAGGAAAGCTCTTTATTTTGAGAATAAGACACTTGATGCTCTCCACTACTTTAAACAGGCTTTATCAAGGCTCGATGAGTATAACTCTTTAATCTCTGAGCAATATCAATCCTAAATGGCATATCACACCATCAAATAGAAAGCACTAGCAAAAACTTTCCTGAAGAATAACTCAGATGTAAGAATCTAGCCAGGTGAAAAGAAGTTGGTATGGGAGCCATAATAAAGGATGAAAAAGGAGAGCTTCGAGCAATGAAAGAAAAAAAGATGGAAAATTTTTACGCTCCTGAAGTTGCAGAAGGAATGGCATGTCGGCTTAGTGTACAACTTATAATCTCCCTAAATAGTCCAATAGTAATAATTGATAGTAGTTATTTTCCCTTGGTTCAGAAATTACAGTTGAATTCCCAGGACATATCAGACCTGGACTTAGTTGTGAGTGACATTAAGGAACTATATAAAACTTTTTAGAATTGTAGGTTTCATTTTTCACCCCATGAGATGCATAAGGTTGCCCATTACATTGCCCAACATTCTTTTCTATTGGAAGCAGCAGTCTCTATTTAGTCTGAGTATGTACAAAATACGGTGCAGTAAGCCATCATGTATGATTTGCTTTCTTCTTTGAATGAAGTTTATCATTTCCCTAAAAAAATATACAATGTAGAAACTTTATTTGGCAACCCTTGTTTAGGGGTGAGCACGATTCATTTGATCCGAAAAATATAGTTCTTTGAAATTATCTAAAAATATCAATAATTTTAAAATTGAAAGATTGAAATTGCTATAATTTTCAGTTCGATTTTGTTTAGAGATAAAAAAAAAAATTAGATTCAATTTGATTTAAAAATTTGTGCTTTATAGAATTAAAAATATAAGACTGATGTTCAAATCAAATTATTAAACTATGAACTATTTCATACTTATATAATGAAACTAAATAATTTTTAATTTAATTTCATTAAAAATAATAATTTTTTAAATTTTTTATTTGCCATTATTTAACTTTTACTACTAAATTTTTATTATACACTCTAATATGTCATAAAATTATTATATTTTTCTTATAAAAAATTTATTTAATCAAATTATTATTATTATTATTATTATTATTATTATTATTATTATTATTATTATTATTATTATTATTATTATTATTATTATTATTATTACAACAACAACATATTTATTAATAAAATAAAGTATATCACAATTTTATTATTCAAGATAAATTTGAATTTTTAATTTAAATAATATTTAAATATTTTTTAAATACTAAATGCCAATTTAATATTTATTTTTTATGACTTAAAATAATTTAATTGATGAGAGCTTTCTTCAAATAATTAAGATGACATTTACTATTTTAAATTACATGTTAAGGAAGTAGGTTCAATATTAATCAATTGAATATAATTATTAGAAAAACTTTTAATGTTATATAATTATAAGTCTATTATTTACTAATCAGTAACTTTATGTTACTAATTATAATTCTATCAAAATCTTTGAATGTATCCCGACAAAATTTTCAAGATATTTTAGTTTAAAAAAGACAAATGACCAATAAAAAAAATTTAATTCTATATTTCAATTCAATTTCTCAAAACAGTTAAAATCTCCATGACCATACTAAACCCTACCTTTATTTGTTTTTTTGCCCTATCTTTATTTGTGTTTTTGAACAAAGTGCTAAAGCACAATAGGAATGGGGAAGGGAATACTAGCACCCACAAGACTTATTATACATATAGGAATTTCCAAATAATTGCTGACTAGAAAGATCACATATAACGCTTATGGGGCACAAATCTTAGTCCTAACTACCTAATGTGGGATAGACATAGTTTGGGTTGTTGAACAAAGTGATAAAGCACAATGGGAATGGGGAAAGGGAATACTAGTACCCACAAGACTTACTGTACATGTAAAAATTTTCAGGCAATTATTGACTAAAAAGATCATATTGCAATGCTTATGATACTGTACATGTAGAACTTTTTTAGGCAATTACTAATTGAAAAGACCATATACAATGCTTATTTGGGTATAAATTCTAGTTACTGGAAAGACAAACATAGTTTGGTTGTGCTAAAACAAGGGGAATAGGGGAAGGGAATACTAGCACCCACAAGATTTATTGTACATGTAGATTTTTTTAGGTAAGTGTTGGGTGTAAATCCTAGTTATTGGAAAGATAGACATAATTTGGTTTTTTGAACAAAATAGTAATGCACAAAAGAAATGGGGAAAAAAAATACTAGCACCCACAAAACTTTTTGTATATGTAGAACTTTTCAAACAATTGCTAACTGAAAAGATTACATGCAAGAGCATAAATTCTAATCCTAACTAGTGACGTGGGATAGACAGTTTGGTGTTTTTGAACAATGATAAATTGAAAGATCGACGCAAATCCTACATTAAGTAAGATTCATTTCACATTAGAAAAGTTAGTTGGAATGATTGATGTTTAAAATGATTGAAGATTGCAGTTAACTTTCTAAAATTTCACAAAATTTGTGGATCTGATTGATCTAGCCGAAAAGTGGGGACGATTTTTCATTTTTTCGTTCATATAATTCTGGTTGTCAAGTGTCAATCCAAAAAGAGAGAAATTTATGTTCGCTTTATGTGTACTATGCATATTGCTCATAACACATTAATATATTATATTTATGGATGAAATATTTGATATATGTTATATAAATTTTACCATTAAAAATATTACATTCAAAATAAATAATTATTTTTTAAAAAAGATAAATGTTATCTAACTGTGGTGCATATAACTCAGTTGGGTGGCTCTACGTGATTACAAATTAATAATCATATAAAATTAAATTTTCTTATTGAATCCAATAAATATAAATTTAAGCAAAAAATTCATAATAATAATAATAATAATAATTTATTTATTCATCATCATCATCATCATCATCTATTGTAAAAAAATAAAATATTTTCAATTTATTATAGAGTTATTTTAAAATTTTAATTTTTGTATATATATTCGTAATTTTTCTATTATGAATACAATACATTTTACTATTATAGATGACTATTTTAAATATAGAATAATTTACTAATATACGGTGGGATTAATTGGTAGATGACTATTTTTGTTTAAGTAACGTTTCGAATTTGAGTTATGGTGTATTCAGTCGTAATAAATTAGTTGTTGGGAGATTTGTATCGCCCTTTTCATTCTATCTGGATCGATCTGAATTAGTTAGAATTAAATAAACTTTAGATATTAGTAGTGGTGTGTGTATTATTTTTCTTTTCATTAAATAGAAAAATGTTTGATATGTTCATTACTTGACAAAAAAAAAAAAGACAACTTAAGTAACATTATTATAAAATGAAAAATGACTTTTAGATTTTTCATGATATATATGTGAACCATAGATTCAGACAAGCCATTCAATAATACATATTCAAAATTGTTGAAATTAAAAGTTTGGGAATAAATTTATAATTAATTACAAATATTTGCTCTTTATACTAATAGAAAATTAGTATAATGATGTTAGAATAAAGGTATAACAGCTCTGTAAGTCCTAAAGAAAGTTATGTTTTTTTAATTGAGTTCTAGAAAAAAAAAATTTACAATCGAGTCTAAAAAAAAATTAAAATGTCCACCGTTAGTCCTATATCGTCAATTATAACAGAATCTGCTGATGTGTCCGACAGGTTGTACTTATTTTTGACAACTCAGCCGCCATGTAAGCGAGGATGGCCTTGTTGTCTTGCCACATTTGGAGTGTTACCACTACATTCTAAAACCTTGATTCGTCAAAAATTTTCACTCACAGATGTAAGCCACTACTTTAATTCAGACCCAACAAACCTTGTGCAAAACTTGAGGAAGGATGGCAAGAAGCCTAGTGCATACGTAGCAGACACAACAACAGCTAATGCCCAGTTTAGCAATTGACCAAATAGTATGATTCAGATAAATGACTTTGAGCTAGGTAAATTTCTTCTCTTTTTTGCTAAGCTGTAAAAACTCTCTCTTCCAGGTACGGACACTTGTTGAGACTGTATGTCTCGATGCATGAACTAAATTACTCAACCCCAAATGGTATGAAGGAATGATGTCTAGTGGATATTAAGGTGTTTGTGAAATTGAGAAGCGCTTTATAAACACAGCTGGATGGAGCGCAACTTCAGGCCAAGTCGACAACTGGGTTTACGAAGAAGCCAACACGACTTTTATTCAAGACGAGGAGATACTGAACAGACTAATGAGTACTAATACCAACTCATTTAGAAAATTAGTGCAGACATTCTTAGAAGCCAATGGTCCTGGGTACTGGGAAACTTCATAAGAAAATATTGAGAGGTTGAGACAACTCTACTCAAAAGTTGAAGACAAGATTGAAGGGATTGATAGGTAAATAGTAAACCAATTGTTAGAAAGACACTAGAGTGCAAATACCAATTCACATTGTTGAGTTAACTGAGCTTGAGCTCCTTCATTTTCTTGTGAGTGATTGGAAAGGATGTAAATTCCTAGAATGCTTCTCAGTTGTAAAATTCGTTTATAAAAATCACTAGTGCAATCTTTTTTTTCTTTCTCCTATAATTTGGCTTCTGTCAAAATTTTACAGAAACTCTTTGATAAAAATTGCTCCTTACTTCCATTTGTTGTACCAAATCGATGCTGTAGAAAATATAGTTTAGAATTCAACAAAGAAACCAAGGCAACAAACTGAAATAACAGCAAAAAATCATGAAAATACTCCAAATAATACTGAAACAACTATATTTTCACATTTCATGACAAGGAATAAGATTGCAATATTTTATCATTGGGGTGGATCCCCAATCAGTAAATGAATCATACAAGGTAAATCTACAAAGAAATGGAAAGAACTTACAATTGCATTCTAAAAGTAAAGAAGATTACTAAAAGAAATAAAAAAAAAAAGAGCCGTCCCTGGAAAAATTGTGAAATTTTTTTTTTTTGTATAACAGGTACAAAAAGGTGCAGTTTCTTTCTTCATTTCGTCTCTATCGCAGTTCTTGTAAGTGTAAAATGATGTTTTTGCCTTCAAACTAGCTCCATTAGTAGACGGTCGCCTTCTGCCATTATTCTTACCAGCTTTATGAAATCTTGTTCACTTGACACATTCCACGGGTGAACAACAGGTGCTTGAGCATTATAAAGGGTTGAATTAACAGATGGTGGCTTACATTTTCTTGCTCCTTCAAGAGGCGAAGGAGTAGGAG
>CATIWO010132381.1:0-34208 GCA_949673435.1 Macaranga tanarius | reverse complement strand
ATTATTATAGTTAGTTAAGAGATAAATATGTAATATAGGAATATAATATTAGGGTGATGATTATTTATTAAAGTTAAGAAGACTTTTGGGGCTTTTAAAGAGATTTGATTGGTTATTTATTTATTTGTATATTTAATTATGTGTGTTAGGGATGTGGGTGCAGAGAAAGGAAGAAGAAGAAGAAGAAGAGAGTTTTGAGAGAAAGAAAAAGAGTGAGCTTCTGAGTGATTTTTGGAGAATTTAAGAGTTGATTCAAGGAAGCAATTCATTGCCTTAGGAAGCCTTAGAGGGTATTTTATGCATTGAAGCATCATTTGGTAAGTTTTCTTGTGTTTTTGGATTGATTAGAGTTAAGCTTTCTTAGTTGCAATTTTCGAATTCTGCCTCTCTGTTTTTCAATCATTTTGTTCTTGCCATATCTCAAGTTTTACAACTCTGATTTGAGCAAGCATAAATTTTATAGAAACCTTAGAGAGTTCTCTAGATTTCTTATGTTTTGAACTTGCCCAAATTTTGCTGTTAAACTTGTCATATTAGGCCGGACATTTCAGTACTCATAGTGATGCTCTGTTTTATTCTGTTATAGAAAAATGGATTCTAAAATCCATAATTAATTCCACACACAACCAAATTAAGTGATTCCAATTGGAATTTGCTATAAACATATAACCCTAGCTTTGGTGGTAATTTGGGGGTTTTTGGACTAGTGTGGGTGTCTTGAGATCAAATTGAGTTAGGAGCCTTTTATTGCCTTTCTGTGAATTTAGGTTGATTTGCTATTGTTGATTGTTGGTATTGGTATGTGATGATGTATAGGGGCTGGAAGAGGAGAAGGAGGCTCTACTTAATAGGAGGGTTTTTCTTGAGAAGGAGTTGAAGTTTTAGGTAAGTAATGGTTAATCCAATGCTTATATGTACTTACTCTCATGTAACTATAGTTATTTGATTATATTCATGTATATGTGCCATCGAGGTGGCAAGATTGATGAATGTATGTTTATATTGATGTGAGAAGGAATTATGAATATATGTATAAATATTTGGGTTATAGGACCATTAAATGGTCGATTGAGCATGTGTGATGAGTATTGGCACTATTGGTGAAAGCTACTTGATGTGCTATGGTTTATATATATGTTGTGAGAATGGTGATTTTGGTATACTTTTAGTATAATTTTGGTTTATTCTTGGTATATGAACGGTTTATTTTCCATTTACAAGTTTTTATGAATAAGAGTATATATATATATATATATACATGTGCATTTTGATTGGGGTGAAATAAGTGAGGAATTGATGAATATGAGAAATGTGATATCGATTGGCTTTGTGACCATCGATTGGTTTTGTGACCATGGCCGGATTTGAACAGTGAAATGAGAAAATGTGAATGTTTACATTCTTTTCATTATGTGGGTTGGTTGTGAATATGATATATATATATATACATTGTTGGAATTGAGTGTGTGGACACCAAGTGGTGTGTTGAGATGTAAATACTTTGTATTTATGTTAATGAATGATGAATGATTAATGAGTTATGTTTTGATGAATGATTTGATGATGTTTGGTATGTTTATGAAGTGTTCTAAGGTTGATTTAGTTATATACTAGTATGGAATGGAGTGCTAGGTGGTTGAGTGGCTTGAATTGAAATATATTCATGTGTTTTGATATTACTACCCACTTCAATGGAATTTTTGTCAATTTATATAAATGAATTCAGCCTAGGTTTCTTCATGAAAGTTGTATCCCTTTGAGTTAGCTTTTCATAGCTTTTTAAATCACTCGAATCCGAGTTCAGTAGAGGGAGTTATGGTCAAAAGAGTATGACATGGTTAGTTAGGTAATGCCTCTGCTTGCCCATGCGAAAAACACCCAATCAGACATGCCCATGCGCACGCCCATTCGTGCCAGAGGTGAAAATCAAGCCTCAGGCATGGCCATGTGTACGGCCATGCGCAGCTTAATGTATAGTTATGGTATTTTGACCATAACTTGAGCTACAGACCTCCAAATGAGGCGTGGATTGATGCCACAGAAACTTTAAAGAGTCCTCTACAATTTTCATATTTGAGATTAGGTAGAATCTATCTTTAAGATTCTCTATGTGAGATTGATATTTTAGTGCTCACTTACTCCTTTATCATTTGGATTCCTATGCGTAATCTATATGCTAATCTCTTGTATTTTGATGTGTTGTAATGTATTCTATGTGTTTTTATTAATTAGTTCTTGAGAAGAACTATATGTATGGTTGTATTAATAATTTCTTATTGAGTCACAAGCTCATTCCTTTACAATTGTAGTTTTCAGGTTAGTTAGCCTAGCTTAAAGTACTTGTTTTGGACAAAGCTTGAAGCTTGGTCTTAGTTACGAACTCAGGTGGGACAACAACGTGCTTGATGATAACCTCTCCATCCACATGAGTATTTCATCCTTTTAGCATTAAAGATTTTGTAATAGCAAAATATTATTGTTGTATATTGATGTAAAGTTTGTATAAGCTAATACTTAAATATATATACAAAGTAACTTTTCATTTAAGAAAAATTTTATTATTCATGTTTTATTTCATTAATCTGGACACGTGTATGTGGTACCTGGAGGGTGCTACATCTTCTGTTTTGAAGCAAGTCAAAGGTGATTTGGCCCACTAATATCAAGAATCTAACTAGTTAATTGAGACCATATCATAAGAGAAATAGAATGTCAGGATCCTCCAACTTTAATCCAGAATCTTTTAGGCAAGAAATTTTTAAGGAGTTCAGGGATGAGATGCAACAAATATGCACAAAAGTGATTGCTGAGATGTTCGGAGAGAGGCCCATGGATGAAGCAGATTTTGAAACCTGAACCATAATTGGTGAATCGCTCAAAGTAGTAGAGGATTTAGCTGAACCAGCATGGATGAAAGATATGAAAAAGCATATGGATCAGCTGAGAGCTGTAATGAAGAAACATGGGCTCAATTATGACTTCACTAACCTGGATTTGGAAGAAGAGGTACCACTGCCCCTGAATTTTAAGTTTTCAGACATCAAGAAGTATGATGAGACAGATGATCCTCACATTTATCTTCGACAATATATCATATTCATAAAGCCCACCGGATTGGCTAAAGCATAAATCATTAAGCAGTTTCTGATGTCATTAACAAGAGCTGTTGTTAAGTGGTACTACACCCTGGATGTACATGTTCAACAAAGCTGGAAGGAGCTTTATTCAGCCTTCTTCAAGCAATATGAATTGAATTCTCAGTTTGAGATCTCTCTTTAGGAGTTATAGAATATAAGGCAAGGACCTAAAGAAGCCTTCAAAGGCTTCCTGACTAGACGGAGAGAAAAACTAGCTCAGATGAAGCATAGACATGCAAAATTATATCAACTGCTCATAGTTGTAGAAGCTTACATTCCGCTTATTGCCGATAAGTTGAAGAACATGAGCATAAGAAACTTTGAAGAGTTGTACTGCTTTGGTGTGGAAATTGAAGCTGACTTGAAGTTGGACATTTATGAATGACTATAGTTATCTTCCATGGCTGCAATAAATCAGAACGATATTTTGCTATAAGTTTTCTATCTTTTTATGTTAATAAATATCAGATTGCCTGATTTATGTGATTATAAATTTTTTATGATTGTACACACTATATTATGCTTAAATGAGAGAGAGAGAAAAAAGAAAAAAACCCATTGAATAAAAGTGGTAAATGTTAGAATCGACTTTCAATTTTTGTTTGGGCTTCATGAACCTTACCTTCTCCTTTACATAAAATAAATTGACCCTTTCCAAAAAAGCAATAAAAAGAAAAGAAAAGAAAAGGAAAAGAAATGAGGGAAATACAACTTGTTATTGCCTGATTGATGAAAAGAAGAAAGGAAGAAAAAGTAAAAAAGAAAAAAAATAGAAAAGGCGAAAAGAAAAAGAGAAAAGAAAAAGGCAAAAAATGATGAAGGGGGGAAAAGTAAGGAAAAGAAAAATCCTTCTTCATACCATCATTTACTGAATGCCACCCATCTTTGAAAAAGTCGATCCTTGTGCAACCATTAAAAATTTCTCTTCTAACATTCATCTTCACAAATCTTTGAGAATAAAAAAAAATCTTTGCCAATTGTGAGTTGAAAAAAATAGGTGGCCAGAAAACTTGCAAAAGGCTGATCAATAACAAGCATAATGTAGCGTGCACAATTATAATGAATGAGTGATCATATAAAATGGTCATGATTGACGTGATATTAGCACACAAAGTATCAGACATGGACTTTATGAATCAGCAGCAAATTCTATGATCAACAGATAAATGGCAATATACACATTAAACAGCCATCAATATGAGAATGAAGAAAATAGCGGCAACCACATCACGGTGGCATGAATATTAGGCAATCAGTGGTTAGTCATCAGCAGAATTTTGCAACTACTCAGCTAGGTTAAAAACCCTTGAAAGTGGGTGACTTAGGCAAAAGAGAGAAAATAAATGAATAATGAAAAAAATGAAAGACCCAGCTAGGTTCGAAAACTTTCAAAAGTGGGCGGCTTAGGCAAAAGAGGGAATATAACATAAAAATTAGTTACAATTTCAAGCTAGGGGGCAATCATATGAGTTTTAAGACAACAGAATCTTACTAGGGGGAAAATGAAGCACCTTCTTCACATCAAGCGCAATCGCAACAGTCTTGCAACATAAGAATATTCCTAAAGCACAACTGAGTATGAGAGCAATGGTTGTTATCATCATCCCAATCTAACCCTTGGGGGTCTCGATTTATTTCCATCCTAAAATACTGATCTTAATAGAATTCTAAAAAAAACTTAATTTATAAATTTGGATTCTATGATAGAAGGGGAGCCAATCCTAAGATCAGCTCTAGTTAGAAGAGGCATTTGACTTGGTTCAAAACACTTATTTCTTTAGCAGCTTATGTATACATGAAATTATTTTATGAAATTATACACGCATTGAATAATGCATGTTTTCCATATCACACGAGGTTGTGTTTGTCAAAAGTCAATTTATAAGATTTTTCGAAGATCACAATCGTGCATACATCAGCTTTGTATTCTGAATACGGCCAACTGTAAAATCTTTCAATTCATCTACTTTCGCCTGACGCTCGAAGTGGCTATATGGCTCATTTCATCTATTTTTGACTAACACCTGAGGTGGCTATACGTCTCATTTGCTTATTTCATCTATTTTCACCTGACGCCCAAGGTGGCTATATGGCTCATTTACTCATTTCATATGTTCTCACCTGACACCCGAGGTGGCTATATGGCTCATTCATCTATTTTCGCCTGACGCCCGAGGTGGTTATACGGATCATTTTGTTTGTCCTCACCTGACACCTGAAGTGGCTATACGACTTATTTTACTTACTTTTCACCTGACGCCCGAGGTGGTTATATGGCTCATTGCATCCGTTCTTGCCTGACATTGGAAGTGGTTATAAGGCGTTTCTCTTTTCTTGAAAAGCCTATTGATTTTGAACATCAAGGCTGATGGCTTTAAATATTTTTGAAAAACCTCTTGATTTGTACATCAAAGTTGACAGTTTGAATTGACCATATTGATTTTAAACATCAAGGCTAACGAGAATAGTTTGGGATGTCCTCTCGGATGGTTAACTCCGAGGATAACGGATAGAAACCCTAGCAGCAAGTCTCCGACCTTTTGATTTTGAACATTAAGGCTGATGGCACGAGATTGCCTATTTGATTAGAAACCTCTTGATTTTAAACATCAAGGTTAACTAAACAAAATTAAAATCTTTTATCTTACTCCGAAGATTGGAATCTTTCTTCGTTATTTGCATTTTAATTATTTTTCATGAATCATTGTATTGTTGGCATGTGCTTTTTCATAAATCTCATTACATTGCTTACATTTCAATTTTTGAAAAAGCAGAGGGGCAAACTATGAGCACATAGCCTGGCCCAACCCATAAAGAAAAGCCCAATGATGATGAAATGACAAATAAGTTCAATTTAGCAAAGAATTAGATTATGGCCTACTTGTGAGAAACTCAAAATCACAGCCCAAACCCACCAGAGAGAACCAAGCCCAAACAAAAAGCCCAACAAACCAAGCCCAAAATAGCCCAAGCAGTCGGCCCACAAAATAAAAAAAATCCCAAAAGCCCACCCATTTCACATATGCGCCACCTCTGTGAGGAAGAGGCATCGCCTCTTTATCCAGAAAGGCGGCGCCTTTTCACAGTCAGTTACAAAAAAATTAATCACAGAATGTGAATCGTTCCACATTCTGTAACAAGTGGGTTAATGAGAGTTAATGGGGACATAAATATGCAGAGGTGAGATAATCCCTCTATAAATAGAGGAATAATCTCTAAAAAGGGGGGAGAAAAAAAACAGAGAGAAAAAAATAAAAAAAAAATAAAAAAACGGAGAAAAACGGAGAAAAAACTAGGAAAAAATAGGAGTTGGAAAGAGAAGTCAGAATCTATATTGTAGCTGTGGTACTTCAGAATCTAAGGACAAAATCATTTTCAGTAAAATTTTATATCCATTTTTCTTTAAATTTTAAATTTCGTAGTCTGTCAAAAATTATAGAGGCGACGCCTCTTCGTAAAGGTGTCGCCTCTGTGTACAAAAGTGTCACCTTTATAGTTAATTTTTCCTTCATTTTAAATTTTTTGACCATTGGAATAGTGAGGCGCCGCCCCTATTCAAATTTAAATAATAAGGCACCGCCTCATTTATCCTAGAGGCGGCGCCTCTATGACATTTGTTTTTTCAATGTGCATGGCACTTTTCCATGCACGTCGCCCCACTTTTTTTATTTTGTTCTTCTTCTTTAAATTTTTTTCCTTCTTTTTAATTTTTATTTATTTGGTATTTTAATATTTTTTTATTTGTTTCTACTTTATTTTTTTATTTGATAATTATTTATTTTTAGCTTGCTTATTTTGTGTAATATTTTTATTTTATTTTTATTTTTATTTAATTATTAATTATTGGTGATTACATTAACTAGGCATGCATAAATTAGGTTATTAATTATTTGTGATTAATGGTTTATTTTTATTTAATTATTAATTAATGGTGATTACATTAACTAGGCATGCATGAATTAAATTAATTATTTGTTATATAATCAATTTAATAAAATTAGGTTATTTGACATTGTAAAATATTTTAATTAATTTTATATTCAACTTTAATTTTTGTAATTAATATGCATCTAGCTAGAATTTAATCATTGATTATTTGTATAGTGAACTGACTTTTATTTTATTTTTTGTAGGTTTTTTTTGAACGGACTGATTAATAATTTTTTTTGTAGACATATGGACTTGGTAGCCCACGAGTTACTAAATTTAATCTTAGTTTTAGTCTATTTAAGTCATAGTTTATTTTTATTTATTTATTTATTCTGCATGAAAAATAGTTGTAATTTTTTCTCCTCCACCTTTTCTTTGTGTGTACTTTTAATTTTTATTGTTGTAATTATTATTTTGTTTTGGATTGTTGTGAATGGTGTATGTGGATTAATGTGGTAATTCAAGGACCATATTGCATGTAAATGGACTAAATTAATAAACTTGAACTAAGTTGTAAAATTTAGAAATTGTTTGGATTAAAATAACCATTTGCATGTAATTAAAGGAATAACTAAATAATTAAAAATAATAAAATATAGAAAACAAACAGAGGCCGATCGTAAGGTCTGGTGGGCCGTTCAAAAGCGCATACCTAATTTCCAGACCCAATCTCTAAGGACGGTTGCTGGGCTTCCTCCGTGTAATCTAGTTGCTGTAAAAGTGTCCCGGATGTTACCCAGGTGGCGACTCCCATCTCCAACCGAAGCCTGTTAAAAGGCCCAAAGTTGTATTCCTAATAGACTCTGAGCCCGCACAGTGTTGTAGTCACCGAACACTTGGGCACCCGCTGAACTCCGCCGCCTACAATATATATATATATATATATATATATATATATATATATATATATATATTAAGTTCTAATAAATAAAATAATTTACTTCTTCAATTCTTTTAATTATTTGAAATTTAAAATTCAATATTAACTAAATCTTTACACATATACACATATATCTATCAATATATTAACTCAAAACTAAAGTTTTAATTTGATAAATTTATAATTTATAATTTTTATTTTATATTCATTTTTACTTATTTAATTAATTTTTGTTCCATTTATCTAAAATTAGTAACATATGAAATGAATTACTTTAAAAAAGGTAAAAATTAATGAAATCAATCATAAAAAATAAATATAACAAAAAATTGATGAAAATTAGTAAATTTATCAAATCATAATTTAATTTTTTTTTAATTTTAAAATGTTGATGGAGATATGCATAATTGTTGAAAATTTAGTAAAAACTATGATTGTAAATTCAAAATAATTAAAAAATTAAAAAAGAATGGTTTTTTATTCTATTAAAAAAAAGAATTAAAGTGTTATTTTTTAGAAAATAGAGCGGGTAAAATATTTTACCTATTATAATACTAATGGAAAAATTAACGAAAGGATTAAAGTGTTGATGGAATTAAAATTGAGGATATAAAAATTCGATTTTCAAATAAGATGGAGGAGAGTATGAATTAGGTCAAATCTCACGAAAAAAAAAACATAATTTTCTTAAAAATTTAAAGATTTTCTATAGTACAAGAAAAAATAAAAAAATTTTTTTATAAAGAAAATATTCAAGTAAGCGCCATCATAAACATTAAAATTTAAAAAATCTTGCATAACCTTTTAATTTGTGATAATTTAATAAAAGGATCATCATTGTTGCTCAAGAAAGTCCATCAAAATCATCTAAACGAAAACAAAAAATAAAAATTTTTTAAACCTTCTCCTTAACATAAATCAAGAATACAATAATACCTATAAATTGTTTATGGATTTTCACCTCACCACCATATCACCACCTCATCACCACCGTTGCCACCACTACCACTGTTGCCATAACATCATCATCACTATTATCCACACAATAAAATATTCTCAAAAATATATCATTTAACTCTAACAAAAAATCAATTTATTAAATAAAATTGTAACATATGTACCCTTCTCAAAGTTTTGGAGACGCTTGAGGTGCTCAAATGAAGTAAAAAAAATAAAATACATACAAATAAATAACTAAAATAATAGTAGAAAAAGAAAAGAAGATGAGGAATTAAAAAGTGAAGGTGAATTAGGACTTAATTGAATAAATTAAAATATTTGAAACTAAAAGTGAACAACAGGGAGGACCAAAAAGAGAAGCAAATAAAATCTATGGACTTTTATGCAAATATTGGTGATGAAAAGAGGATGGAATGTGATGTGTCATTGAGAGAGAAAGATAAGCATATGAAGGGAACTAGTGTACTAAGCCTAGCTAAGTGAAAATGAATTAAATTAATTAAATAACCTTAAGAAGACTTAACCAACGCATTGAACTATGGGATGCTTTTGCACCGACAGCGCACTGCTAATCTATAGCCATCTACAATATTATAGCCTCTTGACAGCAGCTACATAGCTTCTTGTTAACTGTTTCTTCACCGTCGAGGTGGATCTTTTATTTCATCTAACTCTAGGATCTGTCTTCTATTGCGAATCTCTATTTCCTTCTTTGTGGCGCTGTATTTTTAGGATCCATAATGAGCATAATCTCTTGGAATTATAGAGGTTTTGGAAATCCAACAACTAGAAGGGCTCTTCTGGGCCTTGTCCAATAATACAATCCGACTATCATATTTTTTATGGAAACAAAACAACCTTCGGCTTTTATAGAAACTTGGAGAGCCAAATTACGTTTTGATAATGGGGTTTATATTGAACCTGAGGGGCGGTTATGAGGACTAGGTCTCTGGTGGAATAACGAATGGGGCATCCAGATAAAAAACATGACTTGAAATTATATAAATGTCTTTCTCAATATAGGGCAGATATGGCAGCTTACGGGAATTTATAGAGAACCAAGGAAGGAACATCGGTAAGAGGTATGGGCTCAGGTTAAATCTCTACAATCAAATACTAACTTTCCTTGGGATTTAATTGGAGATTTCAATTGCTATTCTTCACTATAGGATAAAATAGGAGGAAGAGCTATTAATAATGCTCAAATTCTATCATTCTAGAATTTCCTAGATTCTTGTAACCTAGGTGAACTCGATTTCAAAGGGGGAAAATATACTTGGCATAATAAACAAACAGGTGACAGTAACATTCAAGGGCGGCTTGATAGAGCTGTATGTAATACTGAATGGAGATTGTTATATAATCATGCGGTGCTAGTTTATGAACCCTTTGTAGGGTCTGATCATCGTCCACTGGTCCTGCTTGTAAAGGAAAAAAGATACAACGAAAAAATATGTTCAGATATGAAGGCAAATGGGAAGCGAACCCTGAGTGGAAGGAGTTAATTAAAAATACTTGGCAAAGCAACTTGTAAGAGCAATCTTCTACGACAGTCGTAACAAAGCTGAATTACCTCCGCCGGGCACTAATAGACTGGAATAAAGAAAATGGTGGGAACTGCTGACTTAAAATGGCTCAACTAGAATCTAGAATAAATCACTTAATACAAGGTCAGTTCACTGAAGCCTCCAAAAAGGAAGAAAAAGCTCTACAGGTTGAAATAGCATCGTTGAGGCAACAAGAGGAGGTTTATTGGCAACAGCGCTCTAAAATACAGTGGGTCAAAGAAGGGGATAAGAATACCAAATTCTTCCACCTCACTGCTACTCAGAGGTGGCAGAAGAATAGAATCTCAAGAATTAGACTGGATGATGGCATATGGATAACTGATGCGCATACAATTAAAACAGAGGCTCAGAAGGTATTTCAACAAATGTACAACTCAGAACCAGTATAATTAAAGGTATCCATTTTACAGCACATCCCTCTCCTTATTACTGACTAGATGAACTGAGCATTAACTTAAGAAATTCAAGAAAGTGAGGTCAAGAAGGCTATTTTTGATTTGGGAAGAATGAAATCTCCAGGACCAAATGGTTTTTCGGGGTTTTTTTTCCAAAATTATTGGGACGTAATCAAACAGGATATGGTGCAAATGGTGCAGAAATTTTTTGAAACCTGCTCATTCCCTCAAAGCTTAAATAAAACGGTGTTTACCTTAGTCCCTAAGGCCTCAAACCCCGAATGCTTCTCTGAGTATAGACTTATTAGCTATTGTAACTTCTCTTATAAAATCATTTTTAAAGTATTAGTGAATAGACTTAAGCGGTGGCTGCCTGATCTCATTTCCCCTCAGCAAACAGGCTTTATTCAGGGTCGAACCATTCAAGAAAATATTATTATTGCCCATGAAGCCATACATGTTCTTAAGGTCAGAAGAAAAGGAATCAAAGCTCAGTTTGCTCTCAAACTTGATCTCGCAAAAGCCTATGACTAAGTTCATTAGGAATTCTTATGAGAAGTGCTTGTCCGCATTGGTTTCTCTTAAAAGTGGGTCCAGTTAATCATGTTCTGTGTGAAATCAGTTCAGTATGCTATATCAATTAATGGCAGCCACACTGATTTCTTTAAGCTAAGTAGAGGTGTGTGACAAGGGGATCCTCTATCCCTTTATCTATTCATCTTAACAGCTGATGTATTATCAAGACTAATCAATTGGCAGCAACAGCAAGGGCGTTTGAAGGGGTTGAAAATTAATGCTCATTGTCCTACTCTTACTCACTCCTTGTTTACCGATGATACCATAATTTTTGGAGAAGCAACAAAGGATGAAGCCTTATGCATGAAACAACTCCTGCAAGACTATGAAGTGGTTTCAGGTCAGTCTTTCAATTTAGACAAGTCTGAGATATTATTCAGTAGTAACACTTCAGTAAATATGAAATAAAAACTTACAAGAATATTGGGAATCAAGGAGTCTAATTATCTTGCTAAATATCTTGGGATTCCTTATGCATGGGGCAAAACTAAAACCTAGATGGCTCATTTTTTAATTCAAAAAGGAAGCTCTAGGATACTGAATTGGAAAAGCAAATATCTCTCTCAGGCAGGAAGGGAAGTGCTCATAAAGGCAGTAATGCAAGCTCTTCCTAGTTTTGTTATGTCAATATTTAAACTTCCTTCTGGAGTGCTGAAAGAGTTAGAAAGATTGATCTGGAATTTCTAGTGGGCTCAAAATATTGCTGATCAAAAGATTCACTGGATCAAGTGGAAGGAGCTCACTAAGAATAAAGAAGACAGAGGCCTGGGCTTTTGAGAGTTAGAGCTTTTCAACTTGGCCATGCTAGCTAAGATCGGATGGAGCCTCATTTAAAATCCTACTTCTCTCTGTGCCCGACTGTTACGAGGACTATATTTTCCATCCTCTTCCTTTTTGCAGGCAAAGCAAGGCTCAAAACCTTCTTGGATATGGATAAGCATCCTTAAAGGTCGAGAAGTTATTCTCAAAGGCTACAGATGGAATATCTCCAGAGGAGCAGCAGTGCATGTTTGGGAGGACCCGTGGATACCAACTCTTCTAAATTTCAAGGTTTTTTCACATAAACCCATTTATTCTCCAGTGCATTTGGTCAGAGACCTCATCGATAACGCATAAGGATGTTGGAACATTCATCTATTAAAATAACTTTTTAATGGAGAATAAATAAATACAATCCTCAAAATTCATGTTCAGATGCTCCCTGGTAGAGATAAAATTATCTGGCATTATGAGAAATATAGTAGGTATACTATATGGTCAGGTTACAAATTGCTGAAGGGTGAGGACAATGAGTGGACGCAACTAAGCAGAGCTACTTCCTCTATTGCAGAGAATAGGAAAATCTGGAACAGCACCTGGCAACTAAAGGTTCCCCCTAAAATTTACCTATTTATATGGAGATGTATCTGTAATGCAGTGGCATCAAGGGCATCCTTGAAAGATAGAGGGTGTAGCAATGATGACTCGTGTCCTATCTATGAAAGGGAGCAAAAAACAATAGAGCACATATTCTTTCTATGCAGTTATGCCAGATGCATTTGGTTTGCTTCTCCCCTCGGGTATATGCCATCGACAAATGGTTTTCTCTCATTCAAACATTAGTGTATTGAGGTCTCAGAAATGCTAGTGAATTCTAATCAGCCTCAGATGCTCCAGTTAGTGGCAGGAATAATTTGGCATATTTAGAAGGCTAGAAACCAATGGATTTTCTAAAATAACAAAGCTGACCCTCTAGCTACTGTGCAAAAAATTCACTACTGGTAGGAACATCATATAGCAGAAACTAGCATTGAACAAGAGTCAAACTCTAACAGAATTGAAGTTGAACTAGCAGTTCAAAGATGGACTCCTCTACCCCAAGGAATATGGAAAGTGAATTGTGACGCTTCCTTTAATAAAATAACTAGCAAGAGTCAACTGGCGTTCATATGCCGAGATTACCGAGGCCACATAGTCCATATGTCAATAAGGAAAATGCATTCCCATTCAGCTTTGCAAGTAGAACTCCAAGCCATTAGAGACGCAATGTAATTTGGCACAGAATTCCCCCAGCAACAACTCATTATTGAATCAGATAGTGCTCAAGCAATCCAAATTTGTCAAAATAAATAGCAGAGCCCATTGGAAGCTATAACCATCTCACAAGACATCGATATGATGTGTGCTACTCTAAGTCTGCTGGGTTTTCAATATGTGCAGCGCATCTATAACCAAACGGCTGATTGGTTGGCCGAACAGGATGCTATGCTGTTAGGAGTGGAACTTTTGATTAGCGTAGTGTCTCGTTTCACTCAAATAGTCCATAATGATGTAGCTCGTTTGTTAGTCTAATGGTTATAGGTTTGGTTTTCGTTCAAAAAAAATGCATTGAACTATGTGCTATAGCCTTCCTATAACTATTGTAATCTCTGCAAAAGCATTCATATATTCATTGAGAAAGGGAGAGAGAATAGTGAAGAAAAAAGGTGAGAGCTTACAAGTTTTAATGATCGAAGAAAATTAGCAAGCAATTAGGGAAATTAAAGGCCTACATGATTGAGAAGGTGGTTGAATTATTACAAAAGAGTTCAAAGAGGGAAGATCTTGATCAAATAGAGGATGTGTTAAAAGAATTATCCAGGGATGGATAAGGATAAGGTTTAGCAAGTGTCAAAGGGATAAACAAGAATTAAGCAAGCTAAGAATTGGGTAAGCAATAAGAGGGGGTTCAATTAGCATGTTAAAGAAAAGCCTTTATATCAACTTGGGATAGCAAGGAAGAGACTTTAATTGAAGAGGGGAGCTAAAATTGGTGAGGAGAAGGGGATGTACAAGAAAGAGCTGTGAGTGAACTTCTTCCTTTTCTATTTTTGTTCTTATTTTTGAGAGTTTATCTTGATATGTCACTTTTGCTGGATGTGAAATTAAATTTTATTGAATAAGTAGAATTATTGCTTTGATAATTCTTGATTGAATTTTGATTCTTGATGATATTAGATTTTGTGAGTAATTGATTTGTTATTCCTTTGTTTTGATTCTTGCAAAGCTATCTTGAATATTAATTCTTTTTGTTAAAGTATATATTCATTGCTGAACCTAAATTTTTTTTTCTTAGTACTAAATTTTGTAACATATCTCATAGAATTATATTCTTGTTAATATATATTTGTGCTGGATTGATTTCTTGATGAAAATTTGCTAAAGAATAGAAAAATTACTTAAAAATTCTAGAGTTTTTGTTTAACCGTGAATAGTAAACTTGTGTAAACCATATTTGGAGTTTTGTAACTCTAATGAGGAGATTTTTATATTAATAAAAATTTTGAAGTGCCCCCTACAAATTTGATAGAATTAGAAAAAATTCAATTTTGCTGTTTTGATGGTTCTTTTGGAGCTGAACTTTTTTTTGTGCAAATTCTGTACACAATCTGACCATGCCACATTTATTTTGATGTTCTTTCTTCTACACACATCTAGTTGGTGTAAAACCAATTATTATTTACTTTAGACACATAAGAATAATAATCTAAAAACAAAGACTTAAAAATATACTCAATGAAATTTTTGATGAATTTTTGAGTGTACGATGCAAATTTTATCATAGTTGACAACTTTTTAAGTATATGTGTTTTGATGATAAAAATTTGAATTTTTAAACTCACTCTTATAAAGTATATAAAATAATAATATATACATAAATATAAGTTCATGATTTGGGTTCAATTCCTAAATAATGCAAAGTTAAGAATTGGTTATTCTTGTCTCCCACTACCAATACATATATATAAGTTATAGTTGATAGTTGATTAGTATTATTGAAGTGATAGTTGTTAGTGTGGATATTGTAATTGTAATTGAAATTTAATGACTAAAAAAAAATTTAAACCTAACCTAAGCTAACCTAAATAGCATTATTGTGTGTGTGTGTGTGTGTATAAATTCATATGTGAACTCAGTTATATCGACTGTAATAAATTATATAAATGAGCATATGAACATATTTTAGTTTTAAATATCTTAGCCTCAATTAAGTAGATGAAGGGTGCTATTAAAAGAAAAACATATGAATAAATAAATGTCAAGCTACACAATAATAATAATAATAATTAGTTAAGGATTCTACACGAGATTCTTAACTAAAACTCATTTACACATATTAAAAGCAATTCCCTAAAGGTCTCTTTTAAAAGCATATATATACATGTAAGCATGTATTAAAATTAAACCTTATAAATTTAAATCTCGGTTAAGTAACTACTAAATATTCCAAGTGTTTGAATAATAAGATTACTATCAAATATTAAGCAAGGTTTTATATTAAGAGTCTCAAGGGTAGTACTTGAACTAAGTAAATTTTTTATGTTAAGACCTCCCCACATTATTGGAATATATGACTCTGTATTAAGTATAATATCTTAATCGGTTCTTAGGAATTATAAAAGTAATTTAATTAATCAAATAAATTCTTTAGAAAAGGAAGTGAGCTAAAGCTTTGAAAGGTGTTAAAGTAACAAATGTACAAATGCCAAGATCAAAATACTATCTAATCGAATTGTGACCTCTGTAAATAGAAATGAGATGATGTAAATGATTTGAAATAACAAATATGTAACGATGTCATTGAGCTTATAATGAGGTGTAATATGAGCACTAGCATATGTCTTAGTAAGAGATAGTAAGTTCATGTCTAAATCATGGCTGGGTTTGCTGAATTAGCGAAATATGTCTAGGAGATAACCTTTCACCTTATGAGATAGATTTAAGAGCGTGCTTGTGGTACTATATTCAAAATTGTGATATTTAACTTTGGGATCGTGCGGCGCAACCTATGCGGCTAGACCAGCACAATCTAAATGAATAAATTGATAACATTTGGTGTGGTAATAATACTAGCCATACTAATATCTACTTGTACATATTGTGTAGTGCTTCGAATCTAATATGAGTAATTCCAAATCAAGTTATGCTCTAAAAAAAATTCTAATACATTATAAAGCTTAATTAAACATTGCATTGAGCATCAAAAGAATATGATTTAGTGTATAAAGAGCATAAACTCGAAAGGCCGAGATGTCATGCACAACTAAGTTGTACAAAAATTAGTGATACGTGTTTGAGGTTGAGAAATTCTGATGTTTAAGTTCAAGATTTTGACATGATAATTAATAAGAAAATGTTATTATGAATAATAAATGTATGTTTTTCAGCTAAAAGCATATGATACTAAACGCCTTAGTAAACACTTTAGAAGACACTTGCCTATAAAGTTTAAAACCTTCAGTAAACTAAAACTTTTAATTATTTTCCCTAGTGACATAGCAAAAAGGAAATGTATTATAGTTTAACTATAAATATAATGGATTTTGAAACATAACTTTATAGCAGATAATGTTAATATATTATATTAATAGAAATGTTTCGATAATCTCCTTTAAATTATTTTATTGAGTAAATCACTTTCCTTTCGAGTTCTTAACTTTTCATCGAGTTATTATATATCGTACATTTTATTTGTACTCGGTTCACTCAATGAGTATTTTTTTATGAAAATACTCATCACTCCTCTCTATATTATTTCTCTAATATGATGAATGCTAGCGAGTAGTGGTACAGAGATTATTGGATGTTGTTAGTTATTCAAGTGATAAAAAGTGGATAAAAAATTTGATCGAGGACTACTAATGATCCATAATTTATATGACAAGCAATTATATTTTAAGTTAGAGAAAATTTATAAAGATGGATGTATCTTAATTCATTAAGAGATATATGTTTAATTCATATTTCTATTTTTATTATTAATATATTTGGGTTGTGGATTGAATGTACCTATTTTTAGCTTAAAGGTGTAAGAATTAGTTATAGTTATAGACTTGTATTTTATTTTACCTTGATGCAAACTTTATATGAATGACGAGGACTATAAGTTTGAACAAAATTTTATCAAAGCTAAGAAGCTAAAGTTATTAAGTGAAATTTGAATATAAGAAAAGGAGTGATGCTCCACCACTTCAGTGCTCGAGTTAGATGAACAAGGTTTCCCCTATCTAATGAGGGTGATGTTGGAGAGGGGTGTCACAAAAATTCTAACAAAAACTAGTGTATTAACAAAAGTCTAACAAAAATCAATTTGCTAAATCCATAATTTTTTATTTAATCATGTATATTTGTTACAATCATGGAGATCTATGGCTGTGAGCCTTTATCTTCACACTATACTAGCCACGGATCCTCATTTTCATATCGTAGCAACTATAGATCTTCTTTTCCACACTATTATATTCATGAATCTTCACCTTCACATTGTTAGAGCTTTGGATCTTCATATTTATATTGTAAACTCTATGAGTTTGCTCTTCATTATGAATTTGTATAGTTGGATTTGAAAATTTACAATTTTTATTTTTAGATTTTCTAGATTTCAAGGATTTTGGTCATATTATTGAGAGAAGTAAAAATAAAATTAATTAAAAAATTAGTATATAATTAAGGGGTTATTAGGAAGTTGGGGGAGAAAGAAATAGTAGGACATATGGCATAACGTGGCTCCACATGTCCTACTAAGCCTATATGACTTTATATTTTAAAAAGTAAAATTTTTTTGTGTGAGTCAACATGCTAGTGACATATCATTGCTATTGGTTGAAAAATGGGTCTATGTATTATTATGGGACTAGGATCAAATGTTGGAGAGTTTTACATTACAAAATAAAAATTAGATATTTTAGTGGTAACTGGTTAACAACTTGGGTACTATAGGTGCAAAAAACCCCTTGCATTACATAATTATCATTTTTTCTCTTATTACTATGATGCTAAACTTTTATGACAATAATAATTTTATGCAGTGTAATACCCAATCCACCAATACCCTTGTTAAAAGGTTACACCCTTGACCTGTCTAACTCGAGCACTGGTGTAACAGAGTATCACTTTTATTTCGTCCATTTATTGTTCAACTCTTATAATTTAAATGTATAAAGATACTTCACCATTACATATAACCATCATAAGATAACCTTTCTAAATTCTGCTTCTTAATTATAAAAAATTTTCAAATGATGAACTATTAAAAATAGTTGGCTCAACACACACAACATTTTTATAATAAAATAATTTAGTAGAGCATTGCACTTGAAGCTCTCCACCGCTTGATTTCCAGCTACACCCCAAGGTAACTTCCAAATATCTTCTCTTAATAACCCATTACTCTGGAAAAGTTTTATTAAAAAAGGAATGGTGAGTGAAATAGAGTAAAAATATGGACTATATAAAGAATAACGTTCCATTAGGATCCAAAAGAATATATTACAAAAGTAAAGATTTGGAAACACTAATGTAGCCAAGAAAGATTTACTAGTAAACATTTATCATAACTCTTATATGAAGCTACTAGGATAAATATTTAAAATAACTCAGTTAATTGAAATTAAAATTAAAATTAAATTCTCAAATATTTAAATAACTTTCTAGTACCACACTCTTTAGCTGTGGGACAACATTTGATATTCATAATAAATTTTATTTTATTGATTTCATGTTATACAACTTATATTACATAAACACAATCTTGTAACTTCTTAAAAGATTCTCAATACTTTATAGAATTTAACAGAGGTTTAAGCATTTTTTAGCAGTAATCCTTTTCTCAGTATTAAATATATCTCAAAGAATTTCATACGATCCGGTCGTACTTGCTGGCCTCTCGAATTCATGCACTTCAGAACAATTCATTTATTTTTAATACTCATTAATGATATTCAATTTAGCTTTAGGAAGCTTTATGATTTCACTTAGAGCACCACAAGATTTATATACACATGCATTAAATTTGGAGCATTGCACCTTGTGCATAAGTAAATATCAGTGTGGCTAGTACTATCACTATACCAAAAATTATCATAACTATTCATTTATAATTTGCTGGCTTTGCCCTAGAGGTTGTGCAAACAATCCTAAAGTTGAATATTATAATTAAGGCCTTATCAAAATAATGCTCATAAGAGGCCTAGTTATAATTTTTATCAATTCTTTTTGAATGTTGTATCCCACGTATGGTTTTACATCCCATCATATAAGGTGGAGATTCCATCACATGAGGTGGAAGGTTATGTCTCGGATACATCATGCCAACTCACCGAACCTTGCCATATTCACGACATAGGCTTAATTTCTCTTAGTGCCATATGTGCTTGTACTCATTGTTGTATCATTTCTTAAAAAGTTCTCCATATCAACATATTGTTGTATCTTTTAGTGCCATTTGGGCTTAATCATCCGCACATGTTTATATCTCCAATGATTCAGGAACTATTGAAAATCGAGTCTTATCTAAAATACTTCATTCCGCACTAAATGCTTGTTCAATAACAACTATTGAGACCGGACTTACTAAAATTTGTTTAGCAATTTATGAGAGGACATGAAATGTATTTTGGTGTCGACTCTACCATTCGAGAAGAGGAAAATCATTACATGTGTCAATATCACCAAACTCGAAAATAGTTGTTAGATAAATGTCAAGTTCAAGAGATGAACCAAATAATCCTCGAGGTCTTTTATATCTTTGCATTAAGACATGATTACCCATACTAATTTTAGATAGTTCAACTTGAACTTGACTACTAAAAATAGAAGAAGAAGATGTAGAAGTAGGAATTTAGATATATTGTCTAAATTTCTCAAATAATTCTATTGATATTCTTCTAACTTGATTAATTATTAAATAAATATCAATTTTATTATCATCAATCATATTTAAACATTTATAATAAACATTCAAATAATCATTCAAACTATCTAATTTACATCTATGATAAAAACATATGCAACAAGATTAATTAGTGGAATATTTTTAAAATAATTTAACAATTTAATTTCTCTAATAAAATTGATTCTTTTAAAATAATATCATTCTCATGCTCTTGTGATACATCAACAATATTAATGTATTTAATTAATAATAAATGAGAAGTAGGGTAATAAACACCACTTAAAGTATAAGTAGCATCATTAAAAACTTTTAAAACATCTAAAATTTTATACAAACTTTCCAATTTTGTGGATATAAATTAATTTGTGGCACATTATTGGAAATATATATGTACAATAAATCTTTATATCTAAATGACTCATTAAATAATTCATAAGTTTAATTCTAATGAGTTGGAACATCTATTGGAATTTTTTTTTTGATTTTTTACCATTATCTCTATAAAATTTTTCCCATACTTTTAAAACTTTTGGATGTGTCCATAAAAATGAAAATTACTTTTTTAATTGAAAAAATGAGCACATTCAAAGATCTTAAACCATCTTGTATATATAAATTTAAAACATGACAAACACATCTAATATGAAAAAAATTTTATGCCAATATTTGATTGACAAATATTTTGAAGATAATTAATTGATTCGGTATTTGTAACCGCATTATCAAAAGAAATTAAAATTTTTTTTTCAATAAATCATATGCTTCTAAAATATTTTTAATTATTCTAAAAATATTATAGACGATATGACATTCATCAAAAACTTTAAATGTAATAATTCTTTTTTGCATTAACCATTCGTTATCAATCCAAGTACAAGTAATACCCATATATGAATGATTTTGCCAGTTATCACTCTAAATATCACTATAAATACAAACACGTTCATAATTTTTTGTAATTCTTTTTTCTTATTTATATAAATTATAAACATAACGTTTTAATGTATTTCTAGGCTATTTAATGCTTTTTGACAATAATTAACGAAACCAACTTTTTCACCAAAACCAAAAGATAAATGTTCCATACTAATCATTTTTTCTAATTCTAATTTATTTTGTTCATCACTATATTTAAATAATTGAGAAGATGAAGAAGAAGTCGTATACCCGATAATTTAAGTTTATCTCCTCTCACCAATTTATATAGGATATTTTTCTCCAAATATCTTCTAAAAGTTCCATAACCACCTCCACGGGAAAATTTATAATTTTGGCCACAATAATTATAAATTACATCTATTGAGCCATTCGGTTTGGTTACCCTCTTAAAATGAATTTTGAAAATATCAGATTGTGATTTGAATTTTTCTTGTTCTTCTTCTCGAGTTGGTGGAGCATTTGGAGCAATTTCATCAACATAACCTTCTTGACTTTCTTGAGTTGGATATTCATCCAGCAAACTATACATCATATTATCTAAATCAACAATTTTTGGTTGTGATTCGCTAAAAAATATTGTAGAGAATAGAGAAATGAATAATAAAGATTAAAAAATATTATATAGAGATTATTTAATTAATAAATGTAGAGAATTTGTTTGATAATTGATTTGAGATTAGCAAATTGTAGAGAAAATGAGTGAAGAATTGAATGTAAACGAAATTCTCCCTCCCCCTTCTAATCTATAGACACAAAAAAAAATTTTAAACTTCCTAAAATAACCCCCAAAATTAATTGTTATATGGCTATTGGAGGGGAAAAATTGTTATTTTATTTTTTTCATTATATATATATATATATATATATATATATATATATATATAGGGCTTTGGAATTGGATCATTACTTGCTGGAGATGTAGAGAAGGGTCCAACGTGGCCCCTCCCCCTTTGCTTTGGAATTGGATCATTACTTGCTGGACATGCAGAGAACTGTCCAAAAATGGACTGTTCAAAAATAAATAGTTTGGAACTGGAAACGTCCGGTTTGAAATCAGAACCAGCAGTTCATGGTTCTAGGAGGAGAGGAACCGGCCCTGAACGGGTCCCTCTCTCGGGTTTAGGCCGGTTTAGCCTGGTTCCAGTTCCGATTTTAACTGGTTTGATTCGGGGGCCACCCCTACAAATAGGTATTTGGTAGTACAAAACAGGCATTCGCCTGTACAAATAGGTGTTCGACAGAGCAAACATGCAAACTTAAATCTCATAAATTTTATTATAATTTCAAATTGCCAAACTAGTATATTTTATACTGGAACTCATCAGTAGTGTTTTCTTTTCATATAATATTTCATTATAACCATTAACATTAGCTCAAATCCTTTATTTGGCTTACTTAGTCAAAAATTATAACAAAAAGAGGAACTAAAAATCTATACATTTATATCTAAAATGCAAGTTTAGCATAATCAAGAATTTTAAAAGAATTCAACCATAATTTATAGGAGAAAGGAATAGCACCAAACTTGGAAATGTATGAAAATTGGGATACACAAAATCAACCATGATTACAACAAATTTTTTTAATCATTATTTAGCTCAAAATTCTCGACAAGATAGATGAAATTTTATAAGATCGTAATCTTACAATAGAAGACATAGATTAAGAAATTCTACTCATAATTTTTAGTAACCCAAATCCTAACCTTCTCAAAATCAATTTCATTCAAGCTACAAGGTCATTCCCCTAGATCAATGATCAACTCCTTTGAACCAAATACTAAGAAAATATAAAATCCCATGAATGTATGCTTATAAAGAAATAAGGATCTTAATGTAAACTTGACATGTAAAGAAAGTCTTACCCTAGATGAACCTTATATCAATAACCCTGTCTCTTTGTTATTATGCTTCTCTTTGTTCTTCTTCTTCTTCTTTAATTTTCAGAGCAAAATCATTTTATCCCTCTTTTCTTTTGCATTCTTTGTTATTAACATCTAATTTTTTTAAATAGACATGCGTTTAAGGGCATGTCTCTCTTGCACTTGCTTATTGACTCATCAATATCATAATCCCTTAGCTGTTTAACTTCTCTCTTCTTTATATCTTAATCCTTCCTTAATTTCTATTATTTCCAAATTAATCATTCCTTGCTTTTATTTTCTTTCGATTATACCTTTTCCCAAACTTATTTTGTTACAATTAAATCTTTCACCATTTATTTCGGCATAAATTTATTCTTAATATACATTTATTTTAATTATTTAAATTCACTAACTAGTGTTCCAAGGACACAGATGTGACATGCAGGATGTAGGTTTAAAGGATATTGCACTGGGGATCATCAAGAAAGCTCATTAAGTTTTGAAGTATATATTTCATTGAAGAATTGCTTAAAATCATGGAGTACTATTTGAAAAATGGAGATTCAAAGAAAACATACAAAATTTTAAAAATTGTCCTTTAATTGGAAGGTTCCCTTCAAGATTTATCAACTAATATAAAATTGTCAATGGGAATTAAACTTTCTTTAAGGAGAATCAAAATTTTAAGTAATTAACCATGCGTATTCAACATACAACCAAAATACATATAAGGGCATTATCTACACTATTTATTTATTAGCTAAATTAACAAAAGTTAATGATTTATTAGTATCAAATTTGGTTAGCAAAAATTAATAGTTTAGTGAGAGAGAGAGAAATATGGGAATGGGAGGTAGCCACAAAGAATCTTGAAAGGAATTAAAGCATTATAAACACAATAATAGGGAAGCAGTTATCATTACTAGAGAGTAACAAGAGTATAAAGGACATCAATTAGCTAATAGATCAATTAAGACAAAATCAACAATAATAATTTCAACTTTTTTCTATTAAATTTTTAGTTTTGCTTTTAGCTTTAATTTTAGTTTTTTTAAAACAATTCATTTTTAATACAAGCTTAATTCTCCAAACTTATTTTTTGTTGATTCTCTTGATACTTATCATTATGCATTCATCAGTTATTTAATTATAACTATTGTTTCTGCTAAATTGAGAACTCAATAAACTTACACCTCTTAGTTTTGCATAAATTGTTTATATTAGAAATTATAAAATTTAATTTGCAATAAGTTGGTGTACTCACACACCAAACACGCTCACTAAATTACATTTTTAAGAGCCAAAGGATACATAAGACAAAAGTCATTTCTCATTTTTATTCTTTTATGAGTGATTATATGTTTTATTTGATCTCTTTTATATAAAATTCAAATAATACTACAAACTGCATCAATATTAAGATTAAGAATCATTTCCGTTTGTATGATACAAATTTTCAAATTTAGGATTTAAGATTATAATAGATAGATAACAAGAATTATAATTTATAATTTTCAAGTTATGGTGGTTTCAAAATTGAATTTGTTGAAATACTTTTCCTTTTTAAGTTATTTATTAGGTAATACCTTTATCATGGGTAATTAGAGAAATCATGATTTGTTCTTTAAGAAAAAAAGGAATAAGTGCAAAAATACATGCCCATGGTTTCATTTTTTTTAATCTTAAATATACTATTGTTTTTGTGACAATTTGATGTATCTAGTTTTCAGCGGTAATGATATTTTTTTTTAATATGTCCATAACACCTTTAATTGTCAATGTATTTATCACTTAAAAATTTGATATAAAAATATTTTTGACTTGGTTGAGTTCATTAGTGGTGGTTCCATAACATAAAAAAAATAAAAAAACTAAGAAATTTATTAATAATAGTATAAATTTTCATCTTTTAAATCATTCAAACCAATAATATTTATATAAACAAACACTATATAAATGAGTTGTGAATGTTAAAATTACTTATAGAAAATTACTGAAATCTGATGGTAGATTCAAACCATTAGGCATTAACTGCTAACATTATATTTATATACTTAAAATGGCTAACAATGAAAATTATGTACCTCAAGTTAATATAAAAACTAACATATACTTAAAATTAAATAGTACAAAACCATAAGTCTATTTTTTATACTTATTGCACAAAGAAATGTGAAAGTTTTAGAAGTTAATTAAGCTTTGGCATCAAATAGTAATGCTCCAATAATTTGTATATTTTGCCATTAAATGTTGACATATGTATTTCTAATTCTAAAGAGCATCCATGTAAACCTACACAAATTCAACTAAAAGCAATGGATAGTACAACTTTAGAACATAATTCGGGTATGTGACATCTCTCCCCACCGGCACCTTCGTCGGTTAGCACTATGCTCCTTAACCATCCGCCCGAGGCACCGGCGTGGAGAGGCATCACTTCTAAGTTAAAATCTAAGATCACTTTATTATCCATATTTTTCATATCATTCGACTATATATATAAAATCACCAATAATATTGATCCAAGAATAAACAAGAACAATGGCAAGATCAACAACCACTGAATTAATATAATATATATAACTAGTGTTCTATGACAAGAGGGCTAAAAAGGGAGAGAGGGTTATATAAGAGTATCTACAAATGTGCACTAAAAATAAATATAACCCATCTACCCAGCATGATGGCCTAACTAGCCCTGGAGAGTACCGCGGGAACTATAATAAAAATTTAGTTACTCTCTATCATAAGCCTATTCACAAAAGAAAAGAGAGTCTGGATGCAGCTAAGTGCAGGTCAGGGAGACCCGGACCCTCGGTGTGGTCGCATGTGTCACTGTCATGACAGTCAAACATCCGTCTAAGAAGTCCTGTCACTCTGTGTGAGTATAGTAGTCTACTACGATAGGCTGTAATGATACCCACAAAGATACAATAGCATCAGCATCATGTTGGATAAAGTAATCAACCTTCGTTTCTTCCCCGACAATATCATAAGTCATGGCTATCTAGTAAATAGCCATTTTATGTACAATATATACAATTTATATTTTATGCTGAAAAGAAAATAAAAGTACAGTGGTGAATATTTTCTCAAAAAAATACCTAATGAGTATACAGACTACAATGCTATCGTAAGAAATAATAGGAATAATCAATAACCGGGGCATTTTAAAAATAATTAAAATTTATTTTCACTTCACTCATAAAATAATCCATAAAGATTAAATAAGTTTATAATCAAGTCAGAAGAATCATTTAAATTAATTCTTTAAAGAATCAAATCCGGCTTTTCGGAAGTTAAACTTCATTTTTGCCTTTCATACATTTCAATCACCTTTCCTTTCAAAATTTCATTCTCATATTATGCACAGCACAGTACAACACAAGACAATTTACCAAAAATATTCAGGAACATGTCAGGTTGCTATTGATGTGGTGGGTACCAATCAGCACAGGTATGCATACCAATCTATATACAACTTGGATTAGCCCTAAAGGCTTTCATCAGAGGTCCCAAAGATAGTTATCATATATCTCATTTTCGTCAATTCCTTATTATACTACAGGTAGAAAAATATCATTCTCACATAAGTTGTTATGTCCTGGGTACAGTCTTATATCTCATAGAATCTAGCCGTACCCCGGGCACGATCTTACTACAACTTTTCCTTTCAATATATATGTGCTTACAAAATTATTACATTTTCATAATTATTTATATTTCTGATTAAATGAAAACTCTGTATTTTCATAAATCACGTATATTATAAATTCGGGTTAAACACTGATCAGATTCAACTTAAAATAATATTTTAACCCACTGAGGCATCGACATAGTGTAGAGGAGTCGTCTTATCACTTTCAAATCATTAAGGTGCCGCCTTATTGGCCTACTGAGGCTTTGTCTTAGCGCCCGATGAGGTGTCGCCTTAGGGCTTGAAAAGGGCTGAGGCACGACCTTAGTGCAATAAGGCGCCACCTCAGTGCAATCAAGCGCCGCCTGATCGTACTACTGTAACATTACAATTTTTAAATTTTCAATAACAGACTTAAAATTAATTCTAAAACAACCCAAAAATTAGCATAAAGAAATAAAAAAATCAGAGAATTGAAGAAAATAAATCCACTCACTAAAATATTAGTTCCTCCCCTCTTCTTTTCCTTCCTCCTTCTTCGGCTGCTGCTTCGTCTTTTTCCTCTTTCTTTCTTTTTTTTTTTCTTCTTCTTATCTAGAAAAATGGCGGTTTAAGCCATTTTTCCTATTTAGTCCCTCAACTTTATTTATTTTAATTAAGTCCTTTTTCTAAACTTATTTTTATTATAATTTAGTCCTAACCTAAAATAACTTTAATTATTCGGATGCGGACATGACAGTTCTCCCCCACTTAAGAAATTTCATTCTCAAAATTTGGAGAATGCTCATTTCAAATCTAATTCACACCTAAAGAGAATAGATACAAATATTATTGTCTCATATCCTCCTCTCATTCCCATGTAGCTTCTTCACGAGAATGATTCTTTCATAATACTTTGACTAAAGGAACAACCTTATTACACAATACTTTTTGATCACTTACCAAAATTAATATTGGCTCTTATTCATAGCTTAAATTCTCTTTCAACTCTATCGGTTGTTCCTGTAGTATGTGAGAAGGATCACTTTTATATCTTCTCAACATCGACACATGGAAAATATCATGAATTTCAGATAAACTAGGAGGTAAAGCTAATTGATAAGCCACCGGTACAATACGTTCGATTATTTCATACGGTCCAATAAATCTTGGGCTTAATTTGCCACATTTTTCAAATCTCAGCATGCTTTTCCATGGTGATATCTTTAAAAACACTCTTTCACTAATGTCATATTCGATATCAGCTCGCTTAAGGTTGGCTAAGCTTATTTGTCTATCTTATACTATTTTCAAATTGCTCAAACTATGTAAATATTCTCCGTAGTCATTTGCACAAGTTCTGGGCCCAAACATTTCCTTTCTCTGACTTCCTCCCAGTAAATTAGAGTTCTACATTTTCTTTCATATAGCGCTTCAAAAGGTGCCACATCGATACTACTTTGGTGACTGTTGTTATAAGCGAATTCTTTCAATGGTATTTGCTTATCCCAATTACCTCTAAAATCTAATACGCTAGCTCTAAGCATATCTTCCAATATCTGTATAGTGCATTCAGATTAACCATTGGTTTGAGGATGGAAAGTCGTACTAAACCTTAATTTAGTACCTAAAGCTTCCTACAGACTTGGATAGAATTGTGATGTGAATCTCGGATCATGATCTGATACGATTGATACCGGTACTCTATGTAACCTTATAATTTCTTTCATGTATAGCTCTGCTAACTTGTTTAAGTTATAACTAACTTTGACAGGTAAGAAATGTGCTGACTTTGTCAGACGATCGATGATTACCTATGTGACATCATTTTCTTACTGGATTTTTGGCAATCCTACCACAAAATCCATTGTGATATGTTCCCACTTCTATTTGGGAATTAGTAAGGATTGTAATAATCCAGCAGGATGCTTATGTTCAGCCTTTACTTGTTGACAAGTTAAATATTTTGATACAAATTTAGCTATATCACCCTTCATTCCTTTCCACCAATAACTTCCCTTCAACATTCTATACATCTTTGTACTTCCTGGATGCATATCATATGCCGAACAATATGCCTTTTTCATTATTTCTCGTCTTAATTCATCTACATTTGGCACATATAATCTACTTCCAAACTTTAAATTTCCTTCTTCGCTATAACTTAACTCTCTCACCTTTTCATTTTTCACATCACTAGATAGTTTTTCATTTTTTATCTATTCGTTGTGCTACCAGAATTATTTCCATTATCATCGGCCTTACCTTTAAAGTAACTAATACTCCATCAGAAGTGTCTACTATAAACTTAATACCTAACTTCCTCAATTCAATCAACAATGGCATCCTAACAGTGCAGATGTAACACAAACATCCACTTGATTTTTGACTTAGAGCATCCACAACCATGTTTGCCTTTCTTGGGTGATACTCTATCGTACAATCGTAGTCCTTTAACAATTCCACCCGGTGTGTTTGCCTCAGATTTAACTCCTTCTGAGTTAAAACATGCTTTAAGCTCTTGTGGTCCGTAAATATTTGACACGTTACTCCACACAAGTAATGTCTCCATTTTTTTAATGCAAAGACCATTGCTTCTAATTCTAAGTCATGTGTGGGATAGTTTTGCTCATGCGGTCTCAATTTCCTTAATGCCTACACCACTACTCTTCCATTTTATATCAATATGCAACCAAGCCCTTACTTCGAAGCATCACTATATACCACATAATGACCTCCTTCCACTGGCAATGTTAATATTAGCGCAGTGACTAGCTTTTCTTTCAAGATTTCGAGGCTTTGTTGATAATTCGAAGTCCATTTGAACTTTGCATTCTTCTTAATAATTTCATCAATGGTGACACAATAATTAAGAAATCGTGTATGAATCTCTAATAATATCCTGCTAGTCGTAAGAAACTTCGTATCTCCGTAACATTCCTAGGTGGTTCCCAATTTACAATCGCTGCAATCTTACTAAGATCCACATACACTCCTTCAGCAGATATCACATGCCCTAGAAATGTAACGTTATCCAACCAAAACTCGCATTTACTAAACGTTGCATACAACTGTTTAGTTCTCAAAATTTTTAGCACTATTCTCAAATGCTCCTCATATTTTTCTCTTGATTTTGAGTATACCAGAATATCATCAATAAATACAATTACAAACCTATCTAAATATGGCTTAAACACTCGATTCATTAGGTCCATAAATGCTAATGGTGCATTAGTCAACCTAAATGGCATCACCAAAAATTCATAATATTTGTACCTTATCCTACAAGCAGTTTTAGGTTCATTTGATTCCTTAATCCTTAATTGGTGATAACCAAATCGTAAATCTATCTTTGAAAATACATTTTCTCCTTGCAGTTGATCAAAAAAATCCTCTATTCTAGGTAAAGGGTACTTATTTTGGATTGTGACCTTATTTAGCTGTCTATAATATATACACAATTGAAAAGATCCATCTTTCTTCTTAACAAACAATATAGGTGCACCCCATGGAGAGAAACTTAGTTGGATAAATCCTTTATCCAATAGTTCTTGCAACTGCACTTTCAACTCCTTTAATTCTACTAGAGCCATCCTATACGGTGCTTGCAATATAAGAGCAGTTCTAGGTACTAGTTCAATCTCAAATTCTATTTCTCTCTCAGGTGGAAAACCTGGTAAATCTTCTAGAAATACATTTCGAAACTCATTCACCACAGGTAGTTCTTTTAACTTTGGAATTTCCTTCCTTTCCTCCACAATAGAAGCTAAGTACGCTTCATACCCTTTCCTCAGATATTTCACAGCCATTATTACTGATATAACCTTAATAGGTGTTTTCTTATTTTCTCATACAAACTTTATTCTTTTCCTATTCTCTTTTTCAAATTCTACTTGCCTAGTATATCAATTCATATTTGCTCGGTAATGACTTAACCCATCCATTCCGAGTATAGCATCAAACTCACCAATAGATAAGGGTATAAAATTTCACCTCATTTTACCTTCATTGAACTTTACTGAGACATCCCTATATACATTCTTATAAAACTACACTCATTCCCATAGACATGCTCATAATCATAGGTTCATTCAAATCACTTACTTTAAGCTTATCAAGCATTACATAAGTCGATGATATGAATGAAAATGTAGTATCTAGGTCAACCAGTATATGTGCTAACTTACCATTGATGTGAGCCTTGCCCGTTATTATATTTGGTGACTCCTTAGCCTCCCGCTCCATAACAGCAAATATTCTAGCTTACTGTATGCCACTAGCTGCTACACTTGGCTCTCATGATTAGTTTTGAGATGTTCCTACCATACCAGTTGTCTCATTTTATACAGCTGTTGGCCTTCTTACTCTAGATGATCTTCCTCCTCTTTCATTATGAGGAGTGTGGGATGCTTGCACAGATGGTTCTCCTGGGTATACTTTTATGCAGTTTCTTACATAATGCCCAACCTCATTGCATCGGTAACATCTGACCTCGCATTGATTACACCTTCCAGTATAATTTTTCTTACATAGGTTACACCAAGGCAATATATCTCTCGTTGGCACTGTTGGCTATCTTACTGATGCCTGACTTCCTTGAAGTCTATCTCCACCTCCCAACCTCATATTACTCCTGGAGTATGGAGAGAATCTTGATCTCCCACTTCCATTGCCATTCCAAAGTTATCATGATGACTCAATTTGTTGATTAGGCTTAACTTGGTTGAAGCTTCTAATTCCTTATCTAGCTTCTCCTTTTCCATCATTTTTCAACCTAACCTCTAAATGTCGTTCCCGCATACAAGTTCAGTATTCCTCTCAAGGATATATACAATCCGTCATGAAATTTTTGCTTTTCTTTTTTTTCGTAAGATAGATTTCCTTTACGTACTTGTACAAATCCTTAAATTTATCAACGTACTCCCTAACAGTCATTGATCCTTGCACTAAGTTGATAAACGCAACTACTTTCTCTTTCCAGTAGTTTTCTATCAAGTATTCTCTATGAAATTCTTCTTGAAACACTTGCCAAGTCAAGGTTTTACCATACAAATTTTAGACTCTAGTTAGCCAATCATCAACTTTATCAAACATTGCTTGTCTTTTCCTCATTACTGAGTTGTAACGTCGTATAAGCCTTCTCTATAATCTTAATCCACTTGTCAGCCTGGCCTGGGTCCAACGTACTATAAAATTCATATGCTCCATATTTCTTCACATGTTCAATTATGTCTCCAGGTTTTTTATTTTTTTTTCTCAGCCATCACAGTTGCTATAGTGTGTGTTAATTTTGTCACATTTGCACGCATTATTGGTGGCACTGGATTGTTAGCCATATTTTTCTACACTAGAAATGGTGGTTGTCTATTACATGATCTTTTCAGTACATTGAAGTTTAGCACTGGAGCATTAGACATTGAACTTCCATGTTCACTTCCTGCATCGATTCCTCGCATATCTTCTCCTACATTACCAACAAAGGCTACTGATGGAGACAATTCTCGTGGTGAATGTCGGTTTCTACTCATACTTTTCTCTCTCTCTACAAGACTTATCCTACTAGCCTAAAAACCTCGGCCTCTACCTCTACCTCTAGGCCTACCACGAACACATATTCTGCCTCCCCTAGTTCTTACCATCTCTCTATAAATTCAAAACCAGTCCATTTTAGTGATTCAAACTATTGAGTATTAGGTTATCAACTAACATCCATCTCACACACATATTTCTTCATTTTCACAAAATTCACTTAACCTAGGTCTTATACCTTAAACTTCTAAAACCTATCAAATCTATCAAAATTTAGGCTTTCAAACCTAAGCTTTTAAACATAAACTTTTAAACCTAAACTTTCAAACCTAGAATTTCAAATCTAGACTTTCAAACCTAGACTCTGATACCAAAAAATGTGACACCCCTCCCTACCGGCACCTTTATCGGTCAATACCATGCTCCTTAACCGTTTGCCCGAGGCACTGACGTGGAGAGGCGTCACTTCTAAGTTAAAACCTAACATCACTTTATTATACAACTTTTTCATATCATTCGACTATCAGTAATATATATATATATATATATATATATATATATAATCACCAATAATATTCATCTAAGTATAAATAAGAACAATGGCAATATCAACAGCCATTGAATTGATATAATATATGTAACTAGTGTTCTATGATAGGAGGGCTAAAAAGGGAGAGAGAGAGTGAGTTATATAAGAGTATCTACAAATGTACACTAAAAATAAATATAACTCATTTACCTAGCATGATGGCCTAACTAGCCCTGAAGAGTACCACTGTAACTACAATAAAAATGTAGTTACTCTCCATCATAAGCCCATCCACAAAAGAAAAGAGAGTCTGAATGTAACTAAGTCTAGGTAAGGGAGACTAGGACCCCCAGTGTGGTTGCATATGTCACTGTCACGACCGTCAAACAACCGTCTAAGAAGTCCTATCGCTCTTTGTGAATATGGTAGTCTAATGCGATAGGCTGTAACGATACCCTTAAAGATATAATAGCATCAATATCATATTGGATAAAGTAATGAACCTCCATCTCTTCCTCGACAACATCGTAAGTCATGGCTATCCAGTGAATAGCCATTTTATGTACAATATATATAATTTATATTTTATGCTGAAAAGAAAATAAAAGTAGAATTATGAGTATTTTCTCAAGAAAATACCTTGTGAGTAGACAAACTATAACACTATTACAAGAAATAATAGGAATAATCACTAATCTGGACATTTTAAAAATAATCAAAATTTATTTTCACTTTACTTATAAAATAATCCATAAAGATTAAATAAGTTTATAATCAAGTTAGAAGAATCATTTAAATTAATTCTTTAAAGAATCAAATCTGGCTTTCTAGAAGTTAAACTTTCTTTTTGCCTTTCACACATTTCAATCACCTTTCCTTTCAAAATTTCATTCTCATATTATGCACAGTACAATACAACACAGTACAATTTAACAAAAATATTTAAGAACAGTATGGTTGTTATCGATGTGGTGGGTACCAAACAGCACATCGAAGGTTCAATCTAGGTATGCATACCGATCTATATACCACTCGAATTAGCCCTAAAGGCTTTCATTAATCTCGAGCGCTGTCCTAAAGATAATTATCATATATCTTAGTTTTGTCAATTCCTTATTGCACCCCAGGTACAAAAATATCATTCTCACATGAGTTGTTGTATCCCGGACACAGTCTTATGTCTCACAAAACCTAGTTATACCCCGAGCACAGTCTTACTACAATCTTTTCTTTCAATGTTCGTGTGTAGGGGTAAGTAAAAATAACCGAAAACCGAACCGAACATTCAGTTTTCAGAAACAAAATACTAATTCGGTTTAAACCGAACCAAACCAAAATATGTTCAGTTCGGTTCGGTTTTTAGAGTAAAAAATATATAAAAATTGAACCGAACCGAACTCTAGTATATTCTAAAATTTTATATATATTTATAGTTCGATTTGATTGGTTTATTACTAATATTTTAAATTTTATTAATAATATTAGTTTCTAAATATATAAAACTCTTAATAAAATTATTTACTACTAAAAAAATTCTAACAAAACGTATTTAAATATATTTTAGAGAATCGGTTCATTTGATTTTTTAAAAAA
>CATIWO010132365.1:0-13493 GCA_949673435.1 Macaranga tanarius | reverse complement strand
CATGATGTCATGGTGATGTCATGATGATGTCATGGATGATGTCATGGTGATGTCATGATGATGTGGCAATCTCTACACTTAATTTTGTCTTTTAGTGTGGGTTGATATCAATCTCTTTTGGTGGCTATCTCCTCTAACCTTGAGAGCTCTCATGGTGGTTTTGTTCAAGTGTTGAGCAAAAGAAAAGGGGACGTTTTTGTGCGACAAAAACTTAAGCCATCTTCAACAAATTCAAAAAAACACATCAACCCTTATTGTTCTTGCTAGGAAGGTTGATATAGTGCAAGTTCTTGTGAGGGTCATAAGAGAGGACACTTGCTTCTAATTCAATCTAGGCAAGAAGGTGACTTGGTAGGAGCTTGGTGTTTCAAGCTAGAGGTCACACACTTGGGTGACTAGGGCATGTGATTCAAGAGTTGAATCTTCTACACAAAGCTTGGAGAAACTATTGTGGTCTTCTTCAAACACTTGGAGTTTGTAAGTTGTTCTTGAACTTAAACTTCGAAGTTGTTGTGTATATATGCTTGTGTGTTTGTTTTAGCTATGTGTTAATTGCAAATTGGATCTTGTGGATTGGAATTCTTCATTTGATGAAGGGTTGTGCAAGTGAAATTTTTGAAATTTCACCCATTTAGGCATAATGCTTTCGCTGCACTTATGTTGCATAATCATTTCCTTTCAGTGTCTCTCATTTTAGATTCTATACAACTACATTTGAAAGAAATAATTTTTAAAGAACACAAATCAAAGACGAGTCGATGACTAAAGAAATTTTGACTAATAATCCATTATCTGTTGAAATCAGTTTGACAATATGTACAAAAAGCAATGAATATTTACTTTTCTGCTTGTTGATATTAACAGGATGAACATGAAGAGCAATGAAAAAGATATTGGTCAAATTGAAGAACACCGATGAAATAATTAAGTTTTTTTTTGTTAGATTTTAAAGAAAAAATTAAAAAAATGAATTATTGTTTTAAATTAAATTTGATTGAATATTTATCTGTTTTTTTTAATTTTTTTAGTTGAATTTGAACTGAAAATAGTAGAATTCATTTCAAATAATTATTTTCAAAATTATTTTAAAAAAATTTATGGCACTACGTGTCCTATTTCCTCTTATATATCAACAAATTTTGACACGTCACATTCCACGTCAATGCAAGTTTTGCACCGGTTACTGAAAATTAGTTAAAAAATTAATTAAATACTTTATTGATATAAATCTAAAAGATCGGGTACTGTGACTGCAATTTAATACTATTTTTACCGTTGATCAACACTTGGTGTACCCAAAAAACAAAAGACCATAAATGAGAAAGTTGATGTGAGAGAAACGTGGGTGTTTGCAGTGGTCGGTTCTGTTTTTTTTCGTTTAGGTATGCTTATGTGGTCGTGTGATGCTACGATTCGCTCAAGTTTTGTCAGTAACTGAGGGAGGGCCCATGGAATGGATCTTCAGTTTAGCCCATATTTTAACATTTTATTTTGTCTTCGTTTTTTTTTCCCCTCCTCGGATAAATAAAATAGTTACTTAGGTTTGATACAAAATTTCTATGCAGTAAAAGATTCTTTTATATTTTAATTAACACGATAGTCATATTTATACAATTTAATTGAGTTCAAATTCAATAGTTTGTTTGGAGAAAAAATAAATTTTTCATTGGTCGAAGATTAACATTGTATTTGGAATAGAGGGAAAGTTGAGAGGATAGAAAATGGGTAGATAAATAGGGAAGGAAAATCACTTTTGCTTGTTTGGAATAAGGGAGTAAAATATAGGAAGGAAGGAAAGTTGTTGGTATTTTTCCCTCAACCTTATCTTTCCAAATTAGAGAGAAAATGAAAAAAGTGAGAGTGAAAAGGCTAATAAAAAATAAATTTATTTATTTTCCTTCTTCCCTTATATTATTTTTCTTCCATTCCAAACATAAGAGTGGAAAATAAAGGGAGAGAAATAATATTATTTTCCTTCAAATTTTCCTCTCTATTTTCTTTCCTTCCTTTCTAAATATAGTGGAAGAGTACATATTGATAAAAAAAAAAATAACAATAATATCAGTATAATTAAGAAATACCAAAATAAAATCTCATTAAAATTATAAAATTATTTTGTTACTATTCTTCAATCGCGTTGACAGATCGCTTCTGATTTGCAACTCGGCAATTCGTATACTCAATGGTTTTTTTAATCATAAATCGACTATCTGGTCTTTGAATGAATCCGATTGCGGAAATACCATTAGAAAAATCATAAGAATAAGATATTCAAATTCTACAAGGGAAAACCATAAAAATCTCATTAAGGACAAGAAACTTCATGAAGGAAGATTCAACAATTTTAATTAAAAAAAAAAATAACAGATCTCTGATCTATATTTATTCAATGTAAAAATAAAATAAAATAAATAAAATAGAAATAGGATGGACCACCGTAGATTGAAATGATGATCCGCAGTGATCAAAATGAAAATTTTGAAAAAAATATTATCAAATATGAATTTTTATAATGATTGCCAAAATAGTATATTTTATAAAGATAAAAGGAGATTCAAAACTTGTCCATATTCAAAAGTATATAGCAATAATAATAATATTTAAAAATTATTTTTAACTAAAATTTCGAACAAATACATCAAATTTAAGCTAATTATATTTGGTCACATAATAAAAACATAAAAAATATTTGCAACTTGCAATAGAAAAAACAGAACATATTGGTGTTGCAACTTGCAATAAAAAAAGGCAAGTAAACAGTTTCATGTGACTGGAATTTTTATCTTTCCGAGTCATGTGATTGGATGTGGAAATAAGAAACAGCAAATTTTCAATCATTAATAATAACAATAATTATTATTATCTTGATTTAATCTTAATTTAACTGAAATTAAAATCCCTCAAGAAATGAGCCTTATCCTTTGTTTTTGGAATAGGCAAAACACAGTCAGCAACACAACACACAGACATGGCCAACTGCTAAGAACATGTTAAAAAAACAATACTGATACCATACTAAGTAAAAAAAAAAAATCTTAACAATCATATTATCAACAAAACAAATAACAATATATTATTATTATTATTATTATTATTATTATCCTAAAAAATTTGATCAACATATTTTTTTTAATAAGTGATACGAAATCGGGACGAAGATGAGGACAATTAACTATTAATTGTTAAAAATTAAAAAATTATTTTTATGAGCCACCACTATAAAGTGAGATATCACGTATTTAATATAAGAAAAGAAATTAAACTTAAAATCTTTTCCTAAGAGTAAAAATTTTTTGTCACTTCAATTAGGTTTTAAAGTGTGTCAATTTAAAAGTGTGTCAATATACAGCAGACACGCCTCAAAATTACTGTGTCAATTTAATTACATTAAAAAAATGGATAATGTTAAATTCAAAATTTAAAGAATTAAAGATAGACCCCACCTACCGCTTTTGATTTTAATTCTTGTTTTTTAACTTGCTCTTTTTTTTTTTTTTTTATTGGGTTCTTTGTTCTTCTTCTGGTCCTCGTTCTTCTTCTCTTTGGAGTTTTTATAGTTGGGATTCTCTCTATCTCTGTGAAAGCAACCAATAATTTGGTCAAAAAAAGAAAATTTTTTTTGTTCAAATTCTGCACTTTTGTGTTGAAAATTGAAGTGGGTCTTATTTAGTTTGGCGTTTCAAGGTCTTTCAAGAGCATTTGGCCATTGTCAAAACAAGATTTTTTTTTTCTTGTTTTCTTGTTTTCTGGTTCAAGAAAAGTTATATTTTTTGATCCGATAAAGAGAAAGTGGAGTGGGTTTTGTTGGGTTTTTGTTGTCGTTGTTTCATGCTTTTATAAGCTTTTTTAGCAATACTCGAACAGTATAAAAAAAAGAAAAAAGAACATGGCTTGTTCATTGAAGAGCACTGTTAATGTTTTTGGATTGAATGAGACTCTTTTGAGCTCAAAAACCAGAGTAGTTTCTGGGTTCTGTTCATCTATTGGTTTCATTCAAATTGGAGAATCTAAATCCAAAGACTACCCTGTTTTGAGTATTGATTTCAAGGGTAAACCTTTAGTTGAATCAGATCAAAAGGGGTACAAGGATTGGAGTAGCAAAACCACTAGCAATTTGTCTGTTCATGTATGTAAAAAAATCCTTCCTTTTTCATTTGCGTATTGTCCCTTTTTCTTAGCATTTCCTGGTTCAAAAAATTGATATTCTGTTTTTTTTTTTTTTTACAGGCACAAGCTTCGATCTGTGTGAGTAGAGCTATGAGATGGTGGGAGAAGACTCTTAAACCAAACATGCTAGAGATCCATTCAGCTCAGGAACTTGTAGAATCATTGCTTAATGCTGGTGATAGATTGGTTATTATTGACTTTTATTCTCCAGGCTGTGGAGGCTGCAAAGCCCTTCATCCCAAGGTATGTATATATATATATTATTTCTTTAATTTCTGTAGCTACTTAGTCACATGTTCTGCTATAGAGAAGCTCATTATTTACATGTATTTCTAGTTATTGATATTAGAAAAAGATTTCTACTGTTCCAAGTTTTGTTTTAATCTGTTTTGAAATCTCAGAAAATTTACCATAATTCTTTAAAGTTGCTACCTTTGTTTCTGTTTGGTGGATAAATTTCTTATAATCAATCTCTGTGTTGGTCCTTTTTTATCAGATCTGTCAGCTGGCAGAATCAAACCCTAATGCAATTTTCCTGAAAGTAAACTATGAGGAGCTGAAAACAATGTGTCAGAGTCTCCATATTCATGTCCTGCCATTCTTTAGATTCTATAGAGGTGCAGAGGGTCGCCTTTGTAGCTTTAGCTGCACTAATGCAACTGTAAGTAATATTTGAAAGAAAGCATCAACAGGCAAAATCTTGATTAACATTCTGAATTAATTGATTCTTCATGTGTTGTTACAGATCAAGAAGTTCAAAGATGCATTGGCAAAGAATGGGATGGATCGATGTAGCCTTGGACCGGCTAAGGGTTTAGATGAATCTGAGATACTGAAATTGGTATCTGTTGGTGAATTGCCATTTAACTTGCCATTACCATCATCCGCTGATAAAGAAAGACTGGAGGATTTGGTTGCTAAAAGCATTAATTTTCCTGATGTTTGGAGCAAAACTGGAAATAAGATGGATCTTAAAGAAGACCATTGGAGTATGAATTAGAGGTTATTCAACAGTAATCATTGATGGGTTGAAGTTGGTTTTGCTTTTTACCATTTTCATTTTGGTTCTTGAATTGTACATATGCATCTATTGCTTGGTTTTCCATAAGCAGCAGGAGGCTTCTAGCTTTTTTTTCAACATTGAGCCCTGCCCATTTGGTATTTGTTTCAGGAATTGGAGATTTTGTATTAGTTTTAAGGATTTAATGTATCCACTTATCCAGAAAATGTAGATTTTTGCTTGAAGAAAGAAGTTGGTTTTGTAGATTATGATTTTGGATTATGTTGGATTCTAAGGGATCTTTTTGGATTTGAAGGTTGTGACTTGTCATTAATTTTGAAATCAATGAGGTGGCTGATGCCAAAGATGCCTTTCTTTTTTAAAATCAGGATACAGATTGTTGTCTCTTGCCCATACGCTTTTACCAAAATACCTCTAAACTTTTTTATAATTATAAAAAAGTAAATAAATAAATTATAATATATTAATTTTAAATCATAATACGATAAATTCATTCATTTCTATTTTAGATTTTAAATTTTGTCAATTTAATTAATTGATTAATTAAAATAATTATTTTTAAATTATTATATAATTTTTTTATAGAAAAAATCTATTAATAAGTCCCTAAATTTTTACGTTTTATTTTATTGAGCCCCTATTCTTTTATTACATTTTATTAAGCCCTTTTACTATTATTTTTATTTTATTAAACCATTATACAATTATTTTTATAAACATTAAAAACTTTTGAAACATAAAAAAATAAAATAATAATAATAAACTACTAATGCTCGTTAATGTTCTAGTTAACTAATAATATAATATTAGAAAGAGGGTTATTTTGGTAATATAATTTATAATTCAAAAGTCCTTAATGTTTATAAAAATAATTGTATAAGGATTTAATAAAATGGAAATAATAGTATAAGAGTTTAATAAAATATAAATAATAGTAAAAAGGCTTAATAAAATGTAATAAAAGATTAGAGGTTCAATAAAATAAAACGTGAAAATTGAGGGGCCAAGTATTGGATTTTTCATTTTTTATATTATAAAATTAGTAGGAATAAAAAAATAATTTGACCAAAGGTTTTTTTGTCATATATGCAGATAGACTTCTATCAGCATCCTTAACATTATCAATTTCACACCCAAGTCCTTTTGAGCTATAATTTTTCCACAAGTTCAATGTGAGTCCAATAATTGAGGGTTTATATTCTTTATAACTCACAATTTTCCACCTTCAAAGCAATGCCAAGTGGAGATTAAGAACCATTATCACTTGATAGCAATAATTAGCATTGCAAATATTTAATCTACAATTTTCCTCCTTCAGAACAATGCCAAGTGGAGGTTAAGAATCATTATCAATTGATATCACTATTAACAATTTATAAAAGGGTAGTGATAGCCTTCCTCCCTTAAATTTGTTTGTGCCTAATGTTTATAAGGAAACAAAATGGACATTTTATGTATGCCACGATGCACTATACACGTCTATCTTTTTTCATTATAAGAAAAAATTATGAAAAGGGTTTATAATGTCTCCAATTACGATATTACAAGGTTCATGACCCTATTCCATCTTCAAGTCTATCATATAAACTATATCCGTACTAAAATTTTTTAATATCAATAGATATAAAAATTTAAATATACAATTTATTTTTTTCTACTACACTTAAAAATTAAAATTTAAAAAATAATTTGTTAATTCAAAATTGTTTAAAAATTTACTTTTCTCGTGTCTTTTCATTGATTAGAGATCAAGAAAAAAAAACAAGACAGGATGATTTTTTTAATAATAAATAAAGAATTTATGAAGTACAATCATAACAAATACAATTACATTGGATTATACTAATTATTCAATCATCAAAATATATGCCCACATATAAATACTATATGCCTATCCATTTTGGACTGGTTGGTTCCAGCCACGGGATGGACAATCAAATAGGGGTTCGAATCCCCATCCCCTTTAGTTCAAAAAATATATATATATATATAGACACAGTATAATTTAATAATAGTCATACTTATTATAGGAGAAATATAAACTCGTAAGCAACAATACATTGTAAAGTATTACCTAACTTATTTTTGTCAAATATTTATATGTGCAAAGTGCAAACAGCCAAATAGATATGACCATTCACCTAATCTAACATTCTCACCGACGAACTTTTCATTAAAAAGTCGTTGTTGCCTGTTCTTCTCAATGATGGCCATATGTTTAGCAAATTTCATTATAATATCAAAGATTAATAAGAAGACAAAGATTAAAAGAAATTTAGTGGACAGGTGTCGTGGAATCGTATAGACTGAATATACTTTAGTTCATATATCAATTAATCATAGTAAAAAAATAATATTGAAGATAGCTAAATAATTGATTAATTGTTTTTTTTTTCCGAACGTTTTAAGTTCCGTGGGCTCCTGGGAGAGCGGGGGAAGGAGATTAAATCCCACTCTATTACCGCAGATAGTCAGTGTTAAATCTCACACGGTAAGAATGTTATCCGGTGTTAACCCCACACGAAAAGGATCCGAAAATATATATTGCTCACGAATGATGGGATAAATCCCATGGGTGAGGGTGGGTCTCGAACCAGAGACCCATCATTGGTGTGGCAAACGCCACACCACCCAAGTTGGGTATTGATTAATTGTTTTAGAGTTTTTGAAAGTGCTACGTCTTAATCCCTTGTAATTGATATGGTTCAATTAATAATCAACCATTAAACGAGCCAACCAATAGGCAAGCACCAGATTCAAATGATTCCTATAAGAAGGTGGGTCCAAAATTCATCTTCGGATATTGTTGCTAACAGCTGAGAGATATCGTGGCATTGACGAGGATTAATCAATTCCTTACTCAGCAATGGCTCCACCAACTTGGACAATTGCTCTCAATGAATTGTCACTTAAGAGTTACGTCTCCTATTTGTAGTTGAGTATATTAAAATTGTATCATTAGGGAACCATGATCATTGCATTATATTTTTGGATTAAACTGGAATTTTGGACATGACAATCTTGAGTTATATTATGTTCCTATATAATTGGATATAATTTGGAACTGTTATGGTGCACAATTGGATGAGTTCATTAACAAGTTTCTCGGCATTGGTAAATAAATAAATAAAGTTAGAGTCTATTTAGCTAAGCTCTTGCCAATGACGATGGATAGCTAATAGTTGATGATTGGTAGCTGATAACTGATTGATATAATATATTTTATAAATTTATAATAATCGTTATTGATAATGTATTTAATTACAAATATAAATATTAGTTGATTTATATACAAATCTACATAGTATTTTATACTTATTTTTAAATAATAAATTATAAATATATATGTGTGTTCTATTATTATAAATGTTAACAATAATATATATGATGTAAAAATAAATATTATTTATACTTATAATTATGAATACAAAAAATATTTTTTATTTTTATTAAATTTTTGACACTAAATTCTAAATAAAGTATTAATATCTAGTGTTATTAGTATTAGCATTGATGAGTTTTGAACATTTTTTTGTTAATATAATTTCTAATATTTTAATTTGTGTAACTATTTTAAAATTTTATAATTATTTTTTATTAATTTAAGATTAATTAATTAAAATTAAAAGTATAAGATAATAAATGCATTTTAAAAAATTGTAGTTATTGGTAAAAAGCTCTAAATTGAAACTGATAAAAACTAGAGTTGTTTAGGGGGTGTTTGATAACACCACTTAATACTGAAAGTTAATATTTTCAGCATTTAATCATTTTAAGTTAGTTTGATAATCCAAAATGGGCCCAACTTAAATTATTTAATTAAGTGGAAAAGTGCTTAAAATAATAAGTTAAAAGTTTTGACTTAAAAAATCTACTGAACACGCTCAATTGTTGAATTTTAAAATTTTTTTTATTGAATTAACTGTTGTGTCCTTATTATTGAAAAATTATTACTCATTATCAATCTATTTTTTCAGTCACGTGTCAAAACCCTATTTTCTTCATCACTCTTTACAATTACCAATCAATCAATAAAAAAAATTCAATACATAAGGTACTATTTTCATTCATCTTTTATATTTGATTTTCTATTTTATGTTTATTTAATTGATTGAGTTTGTTTTAATTAATTGGTTAATATTGTGTTTATGTTTGTTTAATTAATTGGTTACTGTTGTGTTTTTTGTGGAGTGAGGTGTGTTGAATCGCGAGAGAATATTGGGGGGAAACATGAAATCTGGGTAAATGATTCGTTTAGAATGTTGTTGAGTTCATGGGTAAAGGCTTAAATCCGGGTTTTGGAGATCTTCCCTGTTTTTCTGCTATGCAAATGTTGCAAACTTAAAATGCATTGTTCCAGGTGTTGCGTTGTATGAGTGAATGGTTTAGATGAAAGGGTCCCGTTGGGTAGTAGACAATATCTGTATGGTTTTTGCATTATATATATATATATATAGTCACTTTCTCTCTCTAGAATCCTTTCACTTGCTATTGTTTTGTATATATTTTATTTTAATTCAGTGCTTTTCCAAGTCCCTATCTCTTGTATATCTCATTTGTTTGTCCATTACCAGTAGTGAAAAATAAAAGAAAAAATTAAATACTAACAATAACATTAATGTTTTCTAATACGGATATAATATATAATTATATTATTGCTATTTATTTTATGGTGCATTCTATCATTACTTTATTTTTTACAAATTAAAATTCACTTTGTCAATTATCACCGTTAGATGATAAAAAGTAATATCATCATGTGGTAATGAATACAAAGTAAAATCAAAGTAGGTTAAAAATAAAATAACCATAGAGTTTTCCTTATTTTATATATAGGCTTTAATAATATTATTATTACTAATTATTTTATATATAGGTAATGGCATCTGATGACTCTAGTAGGTCAATTGGAAGGATCCTACTTTAGTTAATTTTTTTTTAGATTTATGCATTGAATAAGTGAGTGAAGCTGGAAAACAAGGGAGTAGATTGAAAAAAGATTATTGGACAAAAATTATAAAGTCATTTGAAGAGAAAAGGAATCTTAAGCTGACTCAAAAACAACTAAAAAATGAGTGGAACTATTTAAAGCAGAAGTATACTATTTGGTCAAATATAGTAGAAAAAAGTGGGCATGGATATGATCCTGTAACAAACACATTTAATTGGAGTTCTGAAGAATGGGATGAATATATAAAGGTAATAATAATTAATTAACTTTTAGTAATTATATATTCTTTAAAATATTAAATAAGTTAGAAAAAATATATAACAATGATTTTATTATGTAACAGAGGGTTCCAGAGGCAAAACAATTTCGATTTACCGGATTACAATATGCAGATGAGATGAAATCATTATTTGATGGCATAACAGCAACTAGAAAACATGGTTGGGGTCCTTCTAAGGGAACTATGCCAGACACAGTGAATCTAGACGGAGTAGAATCTTCATTTGCTAATGTCCCAATAACAGTAAATTTAGAGTCACCTATTGACATCGATGTTGATCTTGATTCACCAAATTCAACTACAATTTATGAAAAGAAACATAGGAAACGTCCAAAAAAAAAAAATAAAGCTGATGATGTTGATGATCAACTGATGGCAGTTCTTAAAACTCTTGGGGAGTCCGATGGACCTACTATAGAAGAGTGCAATATGAAGTTGGATGAGATGAGTACATTGACCGTGGAGGATCCTCTATATATTGTTGCATGTAGTATTTTTTGTAAAAGTAAAGCATATCGACAACAACGGATGGTTCTCTCTAAGAAGTCTGAAGAAGTTAGAATTAATTGGATAAAATTAGTTCCTAAAAAATTAGGATTTCTTTGAATGTTTAGCAAGCAATCTATGATAGTAATTGAACTTGTTTGCTATATTTTATTTAGTAAAGCATGGAAAAATACTTTTATCAATGATTATTGTATTTTAAACTATTTTGTGTTTAATTGATATTATGCATGTTATGTGTATTATTTTATTAATGATTATTGTATTTTAAACTATTTGACAGTATTTTAACCTATCGGGAAAGAAAAAATTTAAAGGTGTTTGCAACACTTCTTATATATAAGAAATTTACAAGACGCCGAATTGAGAGAAGGCTTGATACTAATTTTTCTCTTAGTGGAAATGAATATGTACAAGAAATATTGGATGGAAATTCTTCCCATTCTTTGGAAATGTTAAGGATGAAAAAAGAAGCATTTTTAAAATTATGTAACCATTTTAAAGCTAAAGGATGGTTACAAAGTAGTCGTTATGTTTCAGTAGAGGAAAAGATGGCAATAATTTTATTCACTCTCAGTCAAAATTTTCATAATCATGCCATGAAACGGAGATTCAACCATTCAACTCAAACTATACATGCTTATTTCCATGAAGTTTTAAAGGCAATGCTACATTTTGCAAAAGAAATGGTGGTACTAACTACTTTCAATCTAGATTTGAATCAAGTCAAGCATTATCAACGACTTTCGAAAAATATTTAAGGTAATATGTAATATTGAAAATTTTATGATTTTGAATAATTTATATATTAAAAAAATTAACCAAATTTTATTTGGTTAATTTTGAAAGGGTGTGCACTTGATGGGACACTTGTTCATGCTTCTATACCACCTGCCCAACAAACACTATATCGAGGTAGAGGAAGAGCATATTGCTATCAAAATGTGCTTGCTATATGTGATTTTGATATGATTTTCACATTTGTTTGGGCTGGATGGTAAGGAGTAGCACATGACTCACGAGTATTAACAGAAACTATGCGAGATCCAAGTAATAATTTTCCTTTTCCTCCCCTGGTAATCTACTTGAACCATTTATTTGCCTGATTATTTAAGAATATTGTTTATAATGTATATTAATTACATTTTTTCACTTGTTTTATTTTAGATAAATATTATTTATGTGATGCTGCCTATACAAATACAATGGGATTTATGGCTCCTTATCGTAACACACGATATTGGTTATCAGATTTTTGAAATGGTCGTCGTGCTAGAACAAAAGAAGAAGTTTTTAATCATGCCCATGCAAAATTAAGAAATATCATTGAGCGGTCTTTTGGAGTATTAAAAGCACGATTTCCTATTTTAAAGACAATGCCGTCATTTTCATTTACTGTGTAGAGAAACATTATTATTGCTTGTGTTGCTATACATAATTATCTTCGCAAAATGAAAATTACAGATGACTTTTTTGAGCATTTTGATAGAGAGGAAGTTATTTTTCAAAGATTTAATAACAGTCGTATGGAAGAAGGTGTGTAGAGACAATCAGAACAAACGTTTATGGTGAATTTGAGAGATCAAATTGCAAATGGATTGATGAATACAAGTGTTTAGAAATTTTATTTATGTTAATAATTTGTTTTATTGTACCTAATTTTCAACTTTTGTAATATACATTTATGTTTAATATGAATTTTTTTAAAAATTATATTTATGATACATATTACTTTTATGGTAATTTTTATATATTTATTATTTATTTATATATTGGGATTTTACATGTCACATCCTATCCTCAAATTCACCATTAACTACAGTAATTATTCTCTGAATCCATTTTTGGAGCTTTTAAGGTTATAATTAATACTTAATCATATTCTGAAATCCGAATAATTTAAAACTTTTCTTATTAAGACATCATCAATCATCATTTTATATCATGCATTCCACAATATATATGCTAAGATCCATAAGCACACTATAGTGCAAACCATTCATCTATTCATATATATATACATAACATTCTTAAATACAGTAATCCCAAATATAATACAGCTTAAGAGTACTAGAAGCTAATACAAATATCTAGTCTCTTCAACAGAACCTCGGATCGCAGTCCGGTAATATCAAGGTACAGCAGTAGTAGCAGCAACATAAATCTAGGTCAACCCTCAATAAAAGACTAGCCCTATGGCTCAAAGGTCACTCTGGTGACTCGCTCAACTAGGGGTGTAGATAATGGCTGCTGTCAAAAAGACCAAAATCTGATGCATCCACCTGACTACATCACACCCAGGAGAGGGTAACCTGAACATCTAGTGAAGTAGCGTGAGTAATGCGAAAAATCGTGTGAACGGTATCTTCACGTTCCTCCCGTACGGCTGATACCCGTACATCTGCACCTATCGGTGCTACAGAAACCTTGAAAGCCAACTAGGCATCGGCATCATGACAGATGACATGCCGAACTGAAGTCTCCACCCCAGAGACCTCGTAGACCATCGTGGTCCAGTATACGGCCATAGGCTCTTCCAGCCTGCTATCACCTCAATCTGGGAAATATAT
>CATIWO010132294.1:0-23495 GCA_949673435.1 Macaranga tanarius | reverse complement strand
TTTTTTTCTTTTTCTTCTGCAGACTTCTTCTTCTTCTTTTCTTCTTATTCTTATCCAATTCCTTCCTTATCCTTCTTTCTTACTTCTTAACCCCTCTTCTTTCTTTTCTTTCAAATTCATCCTCATAACTTCATCTAATATCATCAATTCTTAATACCGTATATTATATCTCATTAGTTCTTATCGTAAAACAATAGAATTTCTTATCAACCTCAATTTCATGCCACAAGCTTAATCGATATCAATTATTGACTTAATTACTAAAGAATCAAATTCCAAATCATTTACTCATAATAGTGGCAAACAAATCTTAAATCACCAAATTTAATTAACAACAGTAATAACATTCTTAATTTACATTAAGGAACAGTAATCCGGTTCCAGGACACGGATGTTACATATTAATTTTTTTTCCCTCCTTAAATAGAAGAACAAAATTATTTTTTGTGGAATTATCAATGGAAAAAAGACACGTGCACGTATATATAGTGAGTCTCAAAAAAATAAATGATTAATTATAATGGATATTGATTAAGTTGAAGTTTTGAATAAAAATAGAATATGATTACATTTGCTCAAATTATTAAAAATAGAATAAAAACTAAATGATGAAATATTTGACGCTTAGCATAATACATATTGAAATTATTAAATTTTCTACCAAAATCAATATGAAATCATGTTTGAGAATCAAGATTAGGAAATTATATTTTAGAATTATGAATTTTTGTACTTGCAGTAACTACTGATCTTCTCTTATAACCCAAATTAATAACTATTTTTGATAAGTAATTATTCGAATTTTATTGTATATAAAAGAAAAATCCACTTGAGATAAGTGATAAAAAAAATACCTCCCTAAAACTAAGCAACAACATTAGGCATTCAGTTGCATTGATAATTATATCATACGTTAAAAGCAACAATATACAAAGAAAATTAATATAAAATTAGTAGTTAAATAATATATATATAGTAAAGAAAAACTAATATAATTAGCTTGTATACAGTCAATTGTGGTTTTAGTCAAAATATAAAATTTACCGGGTTAAAATAAAGCTAAATTTTTTATGAAATATTTTAATTATTTGCTAAAACTTTTGACTTATTTTTTTATTTTTTTTTTATTTTTGAATTTTGAATTGGCTTTCAAATCAATTTAGAACATAAAATGTCAAGAATTTGTCTTGTACTCCTCTCTCAATTTGAAATCAATCAACTAAAGACAAAATTATTTTTTAAAACAAATTTAATTGATATAGTTAACATGGTCAAAGGCCAAATTCATCTACCTATTCTGTGTATTTTTATATTTCAGATGACAAGTACTGCTACTTTTGACCATACCCTGTCTATAAAATTACAAAATAATTATCCAATTATATATATATATGCATACATTATTATGTTCAAAATTTTAGCAGAGTTTAAATTAGTTTATTCGTCAAATATTAAGGTCTATTAGAAGGGAAAAAATTTTTCCTTTGACTTTTTCGTTCTTTTTTTTTAAGTATCTTTCATTTAATTTATAGGATTTGAAAATGTCCGAACACATATATTATATATATTGTCGTGATTCATTCAAATTGCCCTTGGTGCCGGTTGCTTGAATCTAAATATATATATATACATAAACAAGCACATATCTATAATCAACCAAATCTTCATCTCAATCTTGTGTAACATTTTACTCTTCTCCACAACACAATTCCATTTTCTTGCAATCGAAATTTCGTAATAGAAAAGCGGTAGAAACAATTTATAGGTGCAAGAAATGGGAAGCAATAAAGCAAACAAGCAAAGAAAAATCATCTTCCAAATAATTTTAGCACCCTTTAGAATTCTTCGTAAAGCAAGAGACTTCTACGTGAAGAGCATGCAGAATTGCGCCGAAATCAGCTATAGCACCGTTGCATTTGCCAGTCCGGGGATGTCTCAAAGTGTGTACATGCCTAGGAGTTTTAGTGTTAATCTTTCACAAGTAAGCTCGAGCCACGATGAGGAACTCAAACAACTTTTACAAAGAAAAAGTGTGATTGAATCATTAAATATGCATTTTAGGCCGGTAGAGGCAAGGCTAAATACAATGGGATCTAATGATCATATGAGGAGAAATTATAGTCTTGGATTGGGAAAAATTGGGAGAATTGATGAGGAAAGAGCCTGTTCATTTAGAGAAAAGGACGACATTGATGCGGATTTGTACCCCAGAAGTAGAAGTCATGCCCTTAGGAGGAATGTTGTGTATCAAATGTGAAAGATTATTATGAAACAAGTCTGAATCGAGTTGTGATTAACACTAAAAGATTATTAATTTGCAATTGAATTATGTAATAGGTCATTGTTTCATTGTAAGATATGATATTTGGAATTGTGTAGATATGAAAGGATTAATTGTTTTGAAGTATATAAATTGTATTTTCGAAAATTTAACTTATTTAAATTTAATTTTTAAAAAAATATAAAACTACTAAACAACTTAAAAAAACACCAAAGAGAAAAGAAGGAGAGAAGAAAGAGAGATAGAAGTTAAGACATTTGCTCAAGTCCAACCCACACCAGGAAAAATAATTCTTGGATCATGAAATAAACTAATTTTTTAATTGATTATTGATACCAGTTAAATGTTGTTTTCCCCTTTCCCTTCAACTAATAAACACTTTTTTTGGGCTTTTATTTTTTATTTTTTTCCTATTGAAACAACTATGGTTATAAAGTTTTTTTTTTTCCCAAGATTCCAATACAAGTTAAGTATAAATAAGTCCAAAAAGTCTCGGCCTAAGAGCAGGAATATTATTATAGATGTACAAATTTGTTCACTAGAGTTAATTATCATTCTTCTACATTTTCGTGAAGAACTTTTATGTGTTTCATTTCAACTGGAAATTTCATCTTCTAGTTGCTTCTGTTTTTAGCTATATCCTATCATTATATATATATTCCTCATGGGACACAGCTGCTATATGAATAGAGATTTAAACTTGGACGATATTTTGTGACTTGTGCAGGTTGTGCAGGTTGTGCATTAGGTCTTGGATTCCTCTTATTACTTGGTGGTATGTTATCGGGTATGTGTCCAAATATTTAATATTATATTTGGATATGACCAAATTGTATATAAAATAAGTTTGATTGAAAGACTTAATTGAAAACAATTAAGTTCGGAGAGTAAAGCACAGTTTGACGTTAACCACCAAATCAGCGAATGAAAGATTTTAAAAAAAAATAGTGAGACGTGTTGTGAGCAGAGGATAGAGGGGGTGAGTCACCCATCCTCTGCTAATGGACGAAAGGAAAGATCACAGGAAGAGGAAGAAGAAAACGGAAGCAATGAGAAAAGAAAAAAAAAAAAGAGTGAATAGTTCTTCTGACCTTCTGAGAGCAATAGTGGAAACAGAAGGAGGAGGAAAGAATCAATAACGTTGGTGAGTGGATATTCCTCTTGAAAATCCTACGTTTTATTTTTGTTGAATTGGTGATTTGGTTGATGTTTTGATTGTTTGATTAAATTTGGAATTCGTTCGGTTTTGGTTTAAATTCAAATTTTTAAACATTGTAATGTCTCTGTGCAAAAAGGTGGTGCCTCTATAATTTGAAAATTTGGGCCACGCCTCCATAGGGATCTAGTAATCAAATTCCATTCCTTTTCCTAGTAATACAGGCCCCGAAGTAACAAAAATAATACTGTAAAGCTCATTCAGTATTTTGTAATATAGTTGAAGGGATTTGTCCTTTGCCACTTCCTCTATAGTTTTTGTGGAAATTTAAATATGTGTATGTAATATATACAGAAAATATGAATTTGTCCTTTGCCACTTCCTCTAAATGTAGATATATTTTTTATTTTTTTTTATATAATATAAGTCGTCTAGATTGACATTGATGTATGAATTACATATAAAACAAAAATAACTCTTCTTATAAATCAGTCATAAAAAATAAATTTCATTAAATATTAATAAATATGGAGATTTGAAACTTAAAAAAAAAATTATTTCAAATACAATATAAGAAGATCAATTAAATTTTTTTGAACAACACCTAACAAGTGAATTTTATTAAAGATTGAGAAAATACAAAGGTTACAAAGAAATAAAACATTAAAACCGACCAAATTTTTTAACTAAAAAGTTTCATAGACTAATAACCAACTAGTTTAAGAAAACTATAACAAACAACCACAAAAAACTCAACAAACAAATCAGTTGCAGGTACTCTAATGTGTGTTCAGCTCCACGATAAAAAGAAATACACATAGTTCTGCTTGTATTTTTGAGAAAGAAGAGACGCATGAAGTCAAATAATACATCAAATTTAAAAATTTGGTTTAGATCTGGATCTGTAATAATTTTTTTTCGAATTTTTAGGTAACAAATCCATATCAAAAAAAAAAAAATCAACAAAATAAACATATAAATGGGATATAACCAACATTATTTTGAAATTTAAACATAAATATGATTTTATTTATATAAAGTAAACCAAAAAATTAAGTATTTGGCCAAAAAACACAAAAATCAGGAAACCCAGAGAAGAACACGAAGGAACAGTGACAGAGAGGAAGATTTGGTAGGTGAGAGCAAAGAGAAGTGATCAACGGTGCCAATGATGGTACGAGGAAGATTAATTACATTATATATGATTGGCATATTGATCATCTTGTTTATATCAAGATGCTGATAAATATGAAAAATAATAATGGCCTTCCATAATATTTTTATTGCACTTCATTGGATACCGTTTTGGTGTATTGTTCACTTAGATTATTACATTTTCATTTGAAAGTTAAATTAATTAATTGAACTCTGCAATTTCCTATTATGTCGGCGTTGCTTCCCCATTAATTTTTAATGGCAGATAAATTTGTATCACGTAAAAAAATGTAGAAAGCAGTGAATATATATATAAAATGAAGTTCATGCAAGTGGGTACAATAATGATTTCATATTTCTTAACAGTACAATATTTATGTTAATGCATAATTAATGTCATGCAAGTGGTTCTTGAGGTTTAATTCCCAAGATGGAAGGTCACAGAATTAATTTATTTTTAAATTGGGTTGAAGTTTTTTTCTTTTAAACTACCAGAGGGCATCGAATCCCCTTTTTACAAACGCCAATCTTATGATGGGATGGAATAACCGTCCCGTCGTAGACGAATTGGCAATTGGATTGAAGTTAGTGATTACAGAAAAATAATTTACAACGACAATAATGTTTCACAAATTGTGTGTGTATATATATATATATATATTATAATAACTTTTGATATATTTACAAAATATCAATTAATCTACATTAAATCAAATGAATTTTGTTAAAATGGTAAAACATTGCGATATATTTATTTTCTCCTTATATAAAACTTAAATTAATTTAAAAATTTTGTATATATATTGCTAAATATATGGACCTCATTTATCTTAATAAATCCTTTTATTGTAAGAATATTAATTTTTATTGATATTCGAATTAAGTACTACAACAACTTTGAGATTTTGTCTATTATATTGGTAGAAAAATTAATTTAAATATTCCTTAGATTTGTTTTATTAAATTACTATATTTTTGTTTATCATTAAATGAACCAATTTTAAAAAATAGAAATTTTATTTGAGCTTCAATTTTGTAATACAATTTTAAATCCATCCAATATTTTGATTTAATCTTACTTCGGCCACAAATATTTTTTGAAATATAAATACACATATATAATTTTAAAAACCATTTATTTAAGCTATTCTTATAAACTATATATATTATTACCGTTGGTGGGCTTACTATTTCTGATATATATAAGAAAAGATATTGGATAAAAATGTACTTTTGCTCCTAATGTTCATAATGAGTAGCAAATTTGCCTTAAATAAGGTAATTGACGAGAAAAAAATAACAATTTTATAACTAAATAATAATCGTAAAAATATGGTAAAAATAATAAAGATAAAATTTTTGTAGTTCAAGATATAAGATCCTCCAGGACTAAGTACATTCTTTGCAGGATGAAGGAATTCCTCTTTGAAAACTTTTTGGCTTTCACTAGATGAAGGATGAGTACAAAAGAAATTGCACATAAATGGAATTAAAGCTACAAAAGATATCAAAACATAGAAGGAGAAGTGTAATTAAGAAAGAGAATAAATTAAAATCAAATAATCAAAACTAAATCAAAATATCCAAAACACAAAGCAATCATTTTATTGAAAAAAATTGGTGTAGATCTAACATTTTAACGTGCCAAGATTACCAATTATTTATGTGGCTAGCATAAATACAAGTTTTTTTTCCTTTTATATTTAACAAGTACTAGCTTGTTAAAAATAACCATGAGATAAGATGTATACTTGCGAGAGAGAAAAAAAAAAATTCTAGTTGTCTCATTTTTTCTCTCCTTTTTCTTTCTTTAGTTTTCATCAAAAACTTTTATTCTTAGTCGCTGTCGATTATTTATTAGATCGGTGGTGATCTCTTCTTACTTTTTTATATTTTATTTAGTTTCTTTCGTTTTTTTCATTCAATAAATACAGATATTTGATCTGTTTGTTTATTTTTTTTTAAAAATTTTTTTGAATCTTTCCTATATGGAGTTATTACCCTTTATGGGATTTGATTGTTTATCCTTCATGAAATATGATTATCTCCCAATTGTGAATTTTCTGTTGATATTTCTGCAATCGGACTCACCTAAAGACCAAAGAGTTGATTTATGACTAATCAAAGTCATCGAGTGGAGCGCACAGATCACCAAGTTGCACATCGAAAGAGTTTTATCAACACGATTGAGGGATAGTTTCAAGAAATTTTATGATTGGAGTGAGATTTTATTTTTGTACTTTTTGATTGTACTGTTATTGATATTATTTATTTATCAATATGTACTTTTAATTTTCAATCAATGAAAGATTTAATCTTTTTCATCAAAAAAAATAAATAAATAACCATGAGATAAGAACCTTATAGACATATAGTACAATCATTAGTCAAGGCCAATCCATGATACAAATAAACACAAGTTTTTTTAGTTATTACTTTTTGATATACGGTGGTCACAACGACGTGGCTAACTAATATGGAGCCTTATTTAAATCTTATAATTAACACACAAGTAACCTAGCATAATTACGCAAGAGCATTGTTTAAGAATAGTTATTTAAAGTATGTGATTGAACCCAAACAAAGTGGCCTTGTCCTGATAAGTGAGGGGGATCCGATCTCGACTGGAATGATAGTGTCTATTCCGTATGCTAGACGAAAAGGAGATTCTCCTATTATTTTTTTTGGAGTAGTGTGATATGCCCAAATGACACTGTAGAGTTCATCTGCCCAATCTCTTTTTTTATCATTGAGACATTTTTTGATGCCTTGTAGAATAATTCCATTTGTAACCTCCGTCTGTCCATTCGTCTGTGGATGAGCTACTGAGGTGAATCGTAACCTTATATTCAGATCGGAATAGAATTATTTGAATTTCTTATTATCAAATTACTTCCCATTATCCGTAATAAGTGTATAAGGGATTTTGAATCTGCATATTATTTCTTTCAAGAAGAAGCTTCGAATCCTAGCTTCTGTTATTGTCGGAACTAATTCAACCTCAATCAACTTAGTAAAATAGTCTATAGCCATAATAATGAACTTCCTTTGTCCTAGTGCTAAAGGGAAAGGTCTCAGTATGTCCATCCCTTGTAGTGCAAATGGCCATGGACTGTCTATGGGACTCTGAACAGAGGCTGGTGAATGAATTAGATGGGAGTGTACCTGGCATTTGTCACAATTCCGCATAAGATTTTGTGCATCCTGAGACATTATAGGCCAATAGTAACCATGTAAAATAACTTTTTTCACCAAGGTTTCCTGAGCTTCAAAAGTTCCACATATCCCTTCGTGTATTTCCCTTAAAACATAATTTCCTTCTTCATGAGATATGCATTTACTCTATGGGTGACTAATTGACCTCTTATACAGGTTTCCATTTTGCAATGAATACTAGGCTGCATTTATTAGAATTTTCTTAGCCTAATCTTTGTCTTCAGGTAGCTTACTTGAATCTAGATACTCGGCTGTAGGCTTCATCCATTCTGCTATCTCACTAATACTGAGCACCTCACTTTCTTCTGTAGATGGGCTAATGAGTTCCTCTCTAAGCTTCAGACTTTTGAATAAGGTCCGATTTTCTACTGTGAATTTTGCTAGTGCATCTGCTTCATTCTAGCTTCTTGGAATTTGAATTATGCTCCATTTTCCTCCATTTCCCTCTATCCTTTTTAAAAGTGCATGAGCTTTATCTGAATATTTGATCATACTCGGATTTTTGTTTCGAAAGTTCCTTTCAGCTGATTTACTATTAGCTGAGAATCACAAAGTATTTTGAGGCTTTCAGCTTTTACTTCATTTGCCAATTTTAACCCCGTGATTAGAGCTTCGTATTCCACTGCATTATTAGTGGCATGGTAGGTTATCTAGACTGCGTATTCAATTTTTATTTTTTCTGGTCCTACTAAGATGATTCCGACACCAGAACCCTGCTTACCTACGGCACCATCTATATACATTCTCCATTCAGAATTTTCATTGCCAAGTCCATCTAATTTTGTCATCTCTTTGATGAAATCATATAATACTTGGGCTTTTATTATGGTTAATGATTCGTAGGAGATATCATATGCCTCTAGTTGAACTGACCATTGGTCGAGTTGTCCAGATGTCTCTAGTCTTTGTATAACTTTTCTAAGAGGTTTATTCATTCTGACAAATATTTTATGAGCTTAAAAATAGTGTCAGAGCTTCCGTGAGGTATGTACTAGAGCTAACGCTAATTTATCCATCCTAGGATAGCGGATCTCTGATCCTCTAAGAACCTTACTCACATAGTAGATTGGATTTTTCTCTCCCTGATCTTCTCGGACAAGTACTAATACTAAGGATTCATTACTAATTAACAAATAAAGGTACAATACTTCTCCCAGACCTGGTCTACCCAGCAAAAGTAGGGAGACTAGAAATTTTTTAATGTCTTCAAATGCTAACTAGCAATCAACATTCCACTCAAATCTTCGTATGTTCTTTAATGCTCAGAAGAAAGGGAAACATTTCCTAGTGGAGCATGACATGAATCTTCCTAAGGCTGTTATTTATCCATTCAACTTTTGTAATTCATTTAAAGTTATGGGCACTTTTATATTAATGATTGCTTCCATTTTCTCTGGGTTTACTTCAATTCCCCTTTAAGATATCATGAAACCTAAGAATTTCCTTAGCTTGACTCAAAAAACACACTTTTCAGGATTAAGTTTTACTTTATATTTGTTAAAGGTCTTAAAGACTTATTCCAGGTCTTTAGGATGATCCTCTGGGTTTTTGCTTTTAACGATCAAGTCATCTATATACACCTCTATAGTATGGCCAATTTTTTCCTTAAAGATGAAGTTTATGAATCTCTAGTATGTTGCTCCTATATTTTTAGACTAAAGGGCATTACGTTGTAACAATATAGCCCTTGATGAGTTATAAAAGATGTTTTTTTCTTGATCTTCCTTTTTCATAGAAATCTGATGATATCCTTATGTTGCATCAATAAAGCCATCAATAAAGCTACACATCCCATGACAGGCATTTGAATCCACCAGCTGATCTATAGTTGGGAGAGGATAGCTATCTTTTGGACATGCTTTATTTAAGTCCGTATAATCTATACACATCCTATATTTCCTATTTACCTTGCGAACGAGGACTATATTAGCTAACCACTCAAGATGCAATACTTTTTTTATGAATCCTGCCTCTTGCAATTTGGAGGTTTATGTTGTTATAATCTTTTGCCTTTCTAAAGTGAAGTTCCACTTTTTCTGTACCACTGGCTTAATAGAGGGATCAGTATTCAAGCTATGAGCAACTATATTAGAATCGATTCCGATTATTTCTGATGTCTGTGTTGCAAAGGTACTTGCATAATTTTGAAGTACTTATTCGATTTCCTTTTCCACTTGGTCAGACATTTCTTTACTAATTTTAACAAGCTTACCATTAACTAGCTTCAACTCATGGAGCTCATCGACTGGTTCAGGCCTTACTCCTTATTTTTGAACGTTAACAAAGTTCTCTATCGGGAAAGCTTCTAACTCATCTTTAGTTTCGAGCTGATAACACTATTTAGCAGCTTCATGATCCCCTTTGATACTATGACTTATCCTGAGATGGGGATTTTAATCATTAAGTACTTGATACTCGTTACTACCCTTGTCTCCCATAGGATAAGTCTTCTAATAACTTTGTTATAAGCAAGCCGAGTGTTTACTATATTGAATAAAGCTTTCAATGTAATATGCTTTGCTGAGTCTTAATTTCCAAATTCTATGTCCAGCTCAACACTACCCATTAGTTGAACTGTTCCTCCATAAAAGCTTGTGATTGGATTGGAGATCGGCTTTAGATCTACTGACGAGCCTCCCATTGCTCGAAAGGCTTCCCATATTAAAACATTAACCGTACTTCCATTATTTATGAGTATCCTTTTGACCAAATAATTTTGTATGTATGCCCTGACTACCAATGCATCATTGTGAGGTTATTTGACATGAAGTCCATCTTCTTAACTTATTGTGATAAGTGGAATGGTGGAATTAGTTCCTACCATACATACATCTTTCCTTAGTCTTTTCTTTCTTCCTCCTGATGTTGATTTGCCACCAATTATCATATTGATGACCCCAGATACATCCTTACGAGCTCTTTTCGTATCCTCTTAATTTTCACTCTGAACTTCAGAGCTTTTTGGTCGTTTTAGGGGATCCTCAATAAATTTCCTTAATGATCCCGCTCTTACCAACCAATCTATCTTAATTTTAAGATCTCAGTATTCGTCTATATTATGGCCATGATCTCAATGATATCTACAATACCAATTCTTATCTCTTGTTCCGATTGAAAGTGGATTAAGCGTCCGAGGTGTTGGTATATCAATTTTGTTTTGTTTGATCCATATTAGGACCTCTAACCTTAGTGCATTCAAAGGAGCATACTTTTATCATCATTCCTTGATCTGAAGCTTGAACTATGTTCTTTTCGGATGTCTATATTCTCATCCCTTTTCTTTACAGCCTTATCTTCACTTTCCTTTTTCTATATCTCCCTCCTATCGTCGTCAAGGTCGATCAACCTTATAACAATAGCCATTACTTCAGGGAAAGTTTAAGGCTTTTTTGTTATTATTTTATCTCTGAGCTTTCCCATCCTGGTACTATACTTCAATGCATTTATTACTGCTTCGTTACTCATATGTTTGATTTGTATAGCAATCATATTAAATCTATCAAGGTAATTTATGAGAGTCTCATTGTCACCCTGTTTACAAAGTCACAAATACTTTATGCTTTTCTTTGGCGGAATGTTTATGATAAACCGAGTTTTAAATTGCTCTACTAACTACTCAAAAGTAGATATCGAGTTCTTTGGGAGCCTATGAAACCATCTTTGAGCTGTATTAGTGAGAGTAGTTAGGAATACTTGACACATTATGGTATCCTTGACATTTTGTAACATCATCTTTATTTGGAACATGGAAACATGAGCTATTGGATCACCAGTCCCATCATATTGATCTAAAGATGGGACCTTAAACTTTGATGGTATCTACTTTGCCATTATACTATTAATGAACGGAGTGCTTCCATCCAATATACATTCCTCAATTTCATCTGGTCCTATTCAGACTTTATGCATTACCTCTCGCAATTGATGATTAAAATCAATCTTATCTCTAATAAAAGCATCGGACTCTGTTTCTTATTCCAAATTGGATTCATGACCTCTGAGTAGTTGACTCCTATTTCCATGCAACTCGTTATGCTCATTCCTGGTTGGTGTTCGTCCATCTTGCTGAGTATTACCCACGGCACCAGTTGGTGCTACAGATGTAAGAGGATAAAGGATACCTCCAATTTAAATTTCAGTCACTGTTTCCTGAGTGAGGTATGATAGCTGCTATTGCACAAAGTGGAGCTGAGATTTGAGACTGTTTACTAATGCCTCTTTATACAATGGAGGTAAATTTGATGGAATGAATGACTGACTTGCTTCAGCCATGTTAGGTGGAGTTGAAAATTCATGATGATTTAGGAAAACAACAGTTGGAAAAGATCTTGGTATATGTTGGAAAGGAGCATAACATGATAGAGATGCCCCAATTGACAATCCCAATCGTGAATTATCTGAGGGCAAATTCAATGGTGGAGTGAATGATTCAAAACTTCTAATATGAGACTGAGTGGAGTTCTCCCCTTGAGTAATTGTGAAATTGCATGTGTAGGTGTTATTGATGTGGTAGATGATATTCCTTGTGAAAGTGAAGGCTCTGAAACATTTGCCATATGTCAGACCGTTGCTTTAAAAAATTAATGAAAAAGCCAAAATTGGGAAAATAAAACTCCCTACAGATGGCACCAATTGATGAATGTGCAATCTCCCTAAGATCTACAAGCACAAGAAAAAAACTAGGATGAGCCTGGGATCCTTGATTCACAGGTTCTCCAATACTTAAGTCAAGAGAAAATCTATTCAAGTTGAGTTATTTAAGAGATAAAATATATGCTTATATAGACATATGAGAGACACACCTAATATAATTCGAATAAATATTTTGAGTCCTTTTCCCTTACCAATTGGGTCTCTGTTTCCATATAAAACATTTATTTTCTTTAATTATTAATCCTACCTTAGAATGGATAAACATTGGGCTTGGGCCATAAAGGCCTTATTTTCCTAGGACTATCAATATCATTAGGAGAAATAAGGAAGAACTCAATCCTCACTTATTAGATAGAAAGTAATCTATACAACTTATCTTGAATAACAAATCAATAAGCTTGGGTGATAAGGATGATTCAAATATAGTTGGTTCACAATCAAAGAGATAAGCTTAATTACAGCTCATGTTTACTAGAATTATAGTCATTCGTTTAGTTTCCCTATTAAAGAGTATCTCTTTTTGCTCTATATCTATAAAATGTATGTAGTGTAAATAAGTTTGCACTATTGCTCATGTTTTGTTGAAAAAATAATAAAAGATCAATTCTTTTTTAGTTCAAAATTTTCTTATTGGTATCAAAGCACTTTGTGAGCAACAAATCAAGATCCACATGGCCTCCCTTTCATACAATGTCAGCAACTTTATCACACTTAAATTAAATCAGAATAATTATCATTTATGGTATGAGCAGGCACTAGCCTTAGCAGAGAGCCAAGACTTGGTTGAACAACTTACAGGTGAAACACCCAAATCAACTGCAAATTCTACATCAACCATAGATAAACCAACAGATGAAATGGTGGCATGGAAAAAATCAGATTGAGTTCTTAGAGGATGGCTCATTGGGACACTATCAGAAGAAGCTTTGGGTTTAGTCGTTAGATAAGAAATAGCCAAATCAGTCTGGAATGCATTAAGAGATGCCTATACACAAGATTCTCAAGAAAGAGAATTCAATCTTCGACAACAATTAACCTATCTGACCAAAGATGATAATACCACCATAAGTGAACACATTCATAGCTTTAAAAGTATTTATGATAACCATGCATCAATAGGCAATCCTGTACCTGATAAAGTAAAAGTTTTTTCTCTTCTTATAAGCCTTAGACCAAGTTATGAGAATTTCACTACAAACATGCTCAAACCACCTTAGCCATCTTATACTGAGCTAGTCTGCCTACTTTAAGGTTATGAATAGCAACATAACTGGTTTACCAACAATAATACATCTCATCAATTAGCCTTTTATAGTCAAAAACAACATTCTTCATAACATACTAATTAGAGATCTCATGATAACTTCAATTCTAATGGGCGGGGTTTCAAAGCTTTCAATCAAAGCTCAAATAATCATCCAATTCATAACAACATCAAGCAAGACACTAAAGCCAGAAAACCACCACCACTAAGATAGCAAAAAATGACACCAACAGAACGTGAAATGTACCGAAATAAAACATGTCAGATCTGCAGTGTTAAAGGTAATATAGCAAAGATTTGTTAGCACTTGTCAAAAGATTGTTCAAATTAAGTTCCACAAGCTCTAGCAGCTCTCACGCTTGATAATTCAATCTTTGACACATAATGGACATCAAACACAGGTGCCTCTAACCACATGATAGGTAATGCAGGTATGTTAAAAAATTTACGTCCATATTTAGGCAATGATTCAGTTTTAATTGGTAATGGTGCACCACTTGTAATAAAATATATTAGAGATGTCTCTATTAATAATGGTACAAAAACACTACCTCTGAATGATGTTCTATATGTACCCAGTCTAAAACTAAATTTATTATCTGTCAGCCAACTCACAGATCATGATCCTGTAAATTGTGAATTTTCTAACAAAGATTTTTTGTATTAAAGAATAGGAGACAGGCCAAAAAATGATGACAGCGCAATGAAAGGGTGACTTGTATGTCATCTCCAACCTACATAAATTACATTTCTCTCACAGGTTTAGTTTAAGCAATGCTGAAATCTAGCATCAGAGATTAGGACATCATCAAGAATCAACTTTGAAACTATTAAAGAATAAAGGATTAATCAATGTTCAAGGATTAAAAAAATTAGATTCTATTTGTGATAGTTGTCAGTTAGCTAAGCTTAGCAAATTGCCTTTTTCTCATTCAAACAGTTCTAGTTCAACTATTTTTAATAAAATTCATTGTGACCTATAGGACCATCACCTATTTTATCTTTTGCTAAATTTCGTTATTATGCTTATTTAGTTGATGACTTCTCACGCTATACTTGGTTCATCCCTTTCAAATCAAAAGATGAATTTTTTAATGCATATTTGGCCTTTGAACGATATGTAGCTCAACAGTTTGATATAAAGATTAAAATTTTCCACCCTGATGGAGGTGGAGAATTTATCAATTCCAGGTTTAAAACTCATTTTTGAGAACAAGGAATTCACTATCAGATTTCCTATCCACATACAATAGAGCAAACAGGTATGGTTGAGCATCGTCACAGAATCATTCGAGAGTTAGGTATGGCTATGCTTTTTTAATGTGGTGCTCCTTTATATCTGTGGGTAGAAGTATTTAGTATTGTTGTTTTCCTTCTCAATCATTTACTATCTACAACTCTCAATTATGACACACTTTATCTTAGATTACATAGAATGCATCCATTTTTACGAGTATTTAGAACTAAATGCTATCCATATATATGGGACACTCGAAAGAATAAATTTGATCCTAAGACAATGCCATGTGTTTTTATTGGATACAGTGATCAACATAAAGGGTATAAAGGTTTTCATCCATCTACATAAAATATATTTATATCACGATATATTATCTTCGATGAAAATATTTTTCCTTTTAAAATATCGCATGACAACAATTTAGAAATTTTAAGAGAACGATGGGTAAGTAATTTTGATTCTTGGACTGAACTTTCACTTCTTAACACTAAAACTTCATCCTTGAATGCAGGTAATAGTGACTCCACTCTACTATCACCTCAACTGCTAGATCCAAAATTACAGCTTAATGTTAATCTTGATTCTACCGTGGTCATTACCATACCGATTTTGAATGACACTAGTACTACACTTGATGCTATGACTACCATTCCTTCCATCTTCATGCCTTCAAACTCAAATGATGTAGAAATAACTCCAACTCAACTTGAGGAAGTCCAAGATGAAACTTCAGCATCCATCGAGATACAAAATCCACAACGTATGGTCACTCGATCTCAACAAGGCATCCATAAACCTAATCCTAAATATGCTCTAACTATTGCAGTCTATGATATACCTAAAATACCAACCTCGGTCAAGGCAGCTCTTCAACATGATGGATGGAGAACTACCATGCAGGAGGAAATGGGTGCTCTTCTTTAAAATAACACCTGCAAACTTGTCCCTCGTAATTCCAACATGCATGTTATTGGCTCAAAATGGGTTTTCAAAGTAAAACTTAAACTAGATGGATCCCTTGATCATTTAAAAGCTCGTCTAGTCACTAAAGGCTATCACTAATTAGATGGAATAGATTATGTTGATACGTTCTCTCCCATGATTAAACCTGGCACAATTTGGCTTGTTCTTAGTGTTGCATTGGTACATCATTGGGACATTCGTCAGCTAGATGTCAAAAATGCATTGATTTACAGTATTCTTTCTGAAGATATATACATGACACAACCACCGGGAATGATAGATTAAAAGTTTCCAACACATGTGTGTAAACTTTATCGAGCTCTCTATGGCCTTAAACAAGCTCCATGAGCCTAGTTTAATAGTTTTAGTACTTTTTTTTTTACAAAATAATTTTTTTTATAGTCTAGGCGATACATCTTTATTTATTTCACATTGAACTCATGGAACTTTAATTCTTCTTTTGTACATTGATGACATGCTTCTCATAGGTTCTAATTCAAAAATTCTTGAAGGGTTCATCAAGCTATTAGACATAAAATTTGCAATGAAGGATCTTGGTTCTATTAACCACTTCCTCAGCATTGAGATTACACGTATATCTCAAGGGTTGCATCTTTCTCAAGCCCACTATGCATTAACTATTCTTGAAAAAACATAAATGGTGGATTGTAAACCAATGAATACCCTTCTTGAGGCAAAGACCAAGGGTCTTGATAGCAATACTTTATTAGATGATCCAAGCACTTATCGTAGTGTAGTTGGTGTACTGCAATATCTAACTCTTACTAGGCCAGATCTTTCATTTAGTGTTAATTTTATGTCATAATTCATACATGCACCTACTATTTCACATCTAAAAATGGTTCGTCGAATTTTGAATTATGTTAAAGGCACTATTAATTTTTGTCTTGATTTTATTTCTCACTCTACACTTGATCTTTATGCTTTTTCCGATTCAGATTGGGCAGGTTGTCAAACCACTCGTCGCTCAACATTAGGCTACTACACATTCCTTAGACATAATCCCATCTCTTGGTGTGAAAAAAAATAAACCACTGTGTCTCGTTCAAGCACAGAGATAGAATATCGAGCCATGGCTCATACAACTGCAGAAATTACATGGTTAACAATCATACTCAAAGACCTCAAAGTATCTTTAACTCAACCACCAGTGTTATTTTGTGACAATCTCAGTGCCCTTCATATAACTATCAATCCAATCTTTCACTCTCGCAGTAAACATATCGAGCTAGATTATCGCTTTGTGCGTGAAAAGGTTGCACGTGGTCACCTTTTTACTCAATATATACCCACTTCTCAATAGGTTGTTGATATCTTTACAAAACCTATGTCCAAAGCTGCTCTTGCCTTCTGCTCTTTCAAACTCCACCTTCAACCCCGGTCGAATTTATGGGAGGATATTAAGACACAACAATCTCATCTGCCAGCAAAGAATAGTGAGAATTCTTGGAGAGATGAGGATGATATCATTAGGAGAAATAAGGAAGAACACAATCTTCACTTATTGGATAGAAAGCAACCTATACAACTTATCTTGAATAACAAATCAATAAGCTTGGATGATAAGGATGATTCAAATGTAGCTGGTTCACAATTAAAGAGATAAGCTTACAGCTCATGTTTACTAGAATTATAGTCATTAGTTTAGTTTCCGTATTGGAGAGTATCCCTTTTTGCTTTATATCTATAATATGTACGTACGTAGTGTAAATAAGTTTGCACTGTTGCTCATGTTTTGTTGAAAAAATAATAAAAGATCAATTCTTTTCTGGTTCAAAATTTTCTTCTCTAGGGAGTTGACAAACAAATTATGCAAGAAAGGATACTTTTTTCTTTTAATAAACAAAGACAAATTATAATTACTATTGAAAAGGATACAATCACATATTTTAAATTGCAATATTATAAAAAAAAAAAAAAAAAGACAGTGTAAAAAGATATATGTAGTTTTAATTTTTGATAATTTTTTATATGTGAATAACTGGTGGTAAATTATGATTTATGTTTCATTTGTTAGTATTTTTTTAGTATATCATATTGTTAATTGCATTACCGGACCTCGGCTTAGACAGAAACGGCAACAACTCTTCTACCTCCACATATAGATTTTTACACTGCTTAACTGCATATATTGTTGGAGAATATAAATATATTTACATTGAAAAAATATCAAAAATTAAAAGTAGTTTATAAATAGTGTATATATAATTTTAATATAAGTCAATTAATTTTATATTAAATGGGTTCATAACATCCTTGAGGTGCTAAAATCTTAACATGGTATTATAACAGTGATTCTGAACTTGTAGAAGTTTGGTTTGATCCGTTGGATACCGCTCATTTATTTATTTATTTATTTTTTTGAAACAAGTCCGTTTTTAATTTTGAGAGGTTATAAGTAGGGGTGTATACAAGTCAAGTTAAGCCAAACATTAATTAGCTCGGACTTAGTTCATTTGTAAATGAGTCAATCTTACTATGTCACTTAAGGGGTGTTTGATAACACCACTTAATACTGAAAATTAATATATTCAGCACTTAATTATTTTAAGTTAGTTTGATAGTCCAAAATGGACCCAACTTAAATTATTTAATTAAGTTAAAAAGTACTTAAAATAATAAGTTAAAATTTTTGACTTAAAATATCTACTGAACACATTAAATTATTAGATTTTAATTTTTTTATTAGATTGACTATTTTGTACTTATTATTTAAAAATTATTATTTACTTATCAATTTTACAAGATTAAATAGGTAAAATTGATCATTTTTATGATTTTCAGCACTTATAGTTATCAAACAAATTTATTTAATCCAGTACTTAAAAAATTCAGTATTTATTATATTCAACATTCAGCATTTAATTTTCAATTTTATCAAATACTATCTTAGTGTTCGCGAGCTATTCATGGGCTTAAACAAGTTTAAATGAGTTAAAAAAAATCAAAAATCAAAAATATAAATTAAATATTTATTAAAAAATTTAAAATAAATTATTTACTAAATAAGTGACTATAAAATTATGATTTTTTTGGTAATAATATATTTTTTAAAAATGTTTAAATGAATAAAAATTTATTTATTATATATCTAAAATTAAATTATTAATACATTGAAATTACGAGTCAATTCACGAGCTTTTATTCGAGTTTATTGGCAAGCTTTACGAACCAAGTTTTGTATAGTTTGAACTTGACTCCTTTACTAAACAAGCTTCAATATACGAGTTTGAACGAGTTTTTATCGATTCAAACTCCAACTTACGAGCGATTCGGCTTATTTACGGCCGTAATTATAAACGTGGTATATTTATATATATATATAGTGGGTTGCCTAAAGCTTATTCAAATTATTATTTTTATATTACAATGACAATTATATACACAATTACTTTCTATTTTCTAATTAATTAATGTGTCGCTTGCTTAATTTTTATTGATTAGTTTATTAACTAATTTTTAAATTTTAATAATTTCAAATGGAAAATACATAATTTGATTTTTTTTATTTTTAGTTTAAAATTATAAAAGAAGTTAGCCTGACTCCTCAAGACTAATTCTCTAGGTTTTTGCCCTTGAGGTGATTATATCAATATAGCATCTTTGGAATTACTAATGATAGAAATTATGAATTTAATTAAATTTTTTATAAAACTTCTAATAATAAAATCACATTATCTTTTGAATTTTTTTTTTTCAAATATTAACACTTTAGTTATTTCTTTTTTGAATAATACATTTTTTTATCAATTTGATAATTTTTTAGAAAATTTATAATCATTCATGAGTAAGCCCATACTATTAAAAAAAAAAACAAAATTTCCTTAATTATTTGAAGTAACCCTCAAATTGGTACATATTTATTTTTAATTAATTAGTATAATCTATGAGTGAGAAATAAACAAATATAGCGTACTAATGCACTTTGAGCACATGAATTTTAAGACCAAAACAAAAAAATATTGCAGTCAGCGCACATTCCAATAGACTTATCCTTTCATTAGTCTACTTTATTATTTTTAATAAAAAACCCTCACGTTTATTTCACTTATTAATTGAACAGATCAAATTGATTTTCAATTTAATCTATATATAGTCATCAAGGTCAATATTCAAAGCCTAATGGTGGCTTCGAAGAAGCAACTACAATAACCATATAAAACATCCTCTCCATCTTAATCTCAAAACATAAAATTTTCTTCTTCTTCTTCTAATAATAATCCAATATTAATATATCTTACAATCTTATTATATCTCTTTTGTTAACAAAATCAATAACAATGAGAAGCAAAGCAAACATGCTAAGCAAGCTCTTGCAAATAACAAAAACACCCATTAGAATTTTTTGCAAGGCAAGGGATTTTTACGTGAAGAACATGTTAGATTTTGCCAATAGTGGCAAGGTTGGCTGTGGAAGTATTGGCGGCGGTGTGGCTAACTTGCCAAAGAGTTACAGCGTTAATTCGTCATCGACAAGGGAAGCAGATGATGAGGAGTTTAGGCAACTTCTAAGGTTGTTGTCTAAGAAGGGTGGTGAAATGGAGTCATATATGCAATATTGCAAGCAAGGGGATCATAGGAGATCATGCAGCAGGGAGTCTAGTGCGATGAGGAGGAGTTATAGTGTTGGCCTTGGAAAGATTGGGAAAATTGATGAGGATAGAGCTTGTTCATTTAGAGAAGATGAAGAAGATGCTAATGAATATTTGTATAATAGAAGCAGAAGTCATGCAATTAGAAGGAAAGTTGTGTATTATTAGAGAAACAATTACTTATTTAGAGATATTGAAATGTTCTTTGATTGCTTTGAAGATGTAAAATATGTAATACAAAAATTATATTTCATAATATTATATTAATATATGTTGGTCCGAACAGTAAGAATTTTGAATTTATTTAAGTAGGATTTTGAATTCGAATTTTGTTTATAAAGAAATGAAAATCGAAAGAGTTTGCCGCTTCAGAGATTCACTTAACTCTATTTAGATTAGCATGAACTATTATGACCATAGATATCGGTTGCTTATATATATATAATTAATTAATTAATATTATGATTTGGGCATTAGGATATGGTTTTGTGACAATATTATTTTTCTTAATTGAAAAACTGAACCAAGGAAATCTAGTTGGGTTAGTTTTTTGATTTCTGATTGAATTTGCTTACACATAAGCATGCTATGAATTTTCTAATATAAGTAGATTCATCATGTCTATGGTAGGTCTCGGACTTTTGTGTGAGACCCAGCCCATTATACTAAGGTGCAGGGAGTACCCATCAAGTATAATGTTGGGCAGTCCATGTGATGAACCTTATGAAAATCTTTCTAAATTTTCCTTTAAATAAATCAAGATATATATATATATAAAGAGAAAATAGCCTTGAAAATATGGAAAATTTGTGCCTATAACTAATTGTAGTTACATATGTTTGACCTAAACAATTATTATATCCTTTAGCCATATATCTTGTAAATGGCTCCAAACACTTGTTTTGGGCTTTTTATTGACGTGTACATTTGTGTTTGAACTTAATTTAGCTTTTGTTACATCAATTTAATTACGTGCACCTAATCAAATTTAATTAATTCTATAATAGAAGTCTAATACAATAGGGGGTTACGTATTAAGTATTATTTTTCCAACACAAATTAGGAAAATATATTTTCCAACTTTCATTAGGATTTATGAGTACTATCACCCACAACCATATTATAACCTCAATCCACTTTATCTTATAGTCTTATAATAATTTTTGTTTTGGTAATAAAATCAAGAATGAGAAGCGGAGCTAACAAACAAAGCAAGCTCATGCAAATAGCAAGAGCACCCATTAAAATTCTGTGCAAGATAAGAGACTTTTACGAGAAGAATATGTTAGATTTTGCTCGCAGAGGTAACAATATTATTGGCTATGGAAGCATCGGCAGCGATGCAACGAACTTGCCAAAGAGTTTTGATGTTAATTTGTCGAGGGTGATCGATGATGAGGAGTTCAGGCAACTTCTGAAGTTGTCAAAGGGAAGTGAAGTGAAAATCATGCAAAGGGATGCGAGACCATGCAGCATGAAGCAACGTGGGACGAGGAGCTACGGTTTTGAGCTTGGAAAAATTGGAAGAATTGATGAGAATAGAGTTTGTTCATTTAGAGAACCAATATATGTTAACCAAAATTTGTATCTTAGAAGAAGAATTATGTATCGTTAGAGAGAATTGATTATTAGTCACGTAATGTTAATTACTCTGAGAATATAATTGATGGGGCTTTGTAATTAATTTTAGTTTCTTCATGTGTTCTATTATTATAATTCTTTTATGGATAAATATATTGATTTCGATATTAACTTGGATCTATGAGAATGATGACTATCTAATTTCATTTAGTATCGTTATAAAAATATATTAAATTTTTAGAATGCTAATTTATATTAGTTAATAATAATGATGAAAGAAAAGGAGATAATGGGAGGCCATGAATCTCCCCCTTTGGTTGGCCATATGCATACTAGCTTAGATACACTAAAGATTAGTGGTTTGATTCAAGTGGTAAAAAGTTTAGAATCTTTTAAATAAAATATCAATTTTTGAGTCTTATGTTTTTAAAAAAAAAAAATTTGAGAAATTTATCCCTTATAGAGTTCATTCGATTTAAATTTTAAAATAATTGAAATTCATGTGAATATCGATATTGAAGGTATCTGTTAGACTTTGAATTTGGATCGCCCATGATGGGTTGATCCTACCCAAATATATCTATACTATATATAAAAGTATGAATGTAGGGAAAATATTTTTGGACAAAAAAGGACATGCATTTTTTATTTAATAACAAAAGTAACCTTATCATGTATTTAGATAACTAAATTTTAGTAAGTAAATTTGAATTTTAATTAAATTAAATCATTTGGTTGAAATCAATATATTAACTAAAGTTTGAATTTAAACCAAAATTTCAACAATTTTATATATTTAAAACTCTAAAATTTTAACTAAATAATTGAAATAAATAAAATTATAATTATAAGATAAAAATATATTTTATAGATTTAATCCATCAATCTAAATAGTATAAATAAATTTAAAATTTATTTTATCTATATTTATTTATTTATTATTATAAATTGTTCTTTTACAAATTAAAAAATATATATTTTATTTGCTACCATATGTTTAAAAAAATTAAAGTTGATCTTTAATATATCAACATTACTTGAATAATTTGATTAAATTTATGAAATTAATAAATTGTAGTGTTTAATCTTTAATAAATTAAAATAAATGAGTCTAGCTTGCCATTTGATTTTTTGTTTTGAGTTACATCTTACAAGTAATTTGATTGTGAATTAAAATAATGGTTGAATGCGAGAAGCATTGGTTGCTGAACATATAATAAGAAAAAAAATTTATCATAATTTCGAAAACTTAACTTATAAAATCTCATTGATGTCAATTTAAAAAATATTTCATTCATGTCAATGCAAGTAGCAATCACGCTCTTGTACTATTGACAAATTGTATAAAAAAAATTGTTTAATTGAGAAGTTAA